>VWZO01004828.1:18660-47746 GCA_013396975.1 Bucco capensis
TCCTGCTCTGGCAGGGGGGTTGCACTAGATGATCTTTCTAGGGCCCTTCCAACCCCTGACATACTGGGATACTGTTTGATCTTTTCAAGCACACTTCCCCAAAGTCTTACACAATACCTTCAGCCTCATCCTCAGAACCATACTGAAATTGATTTAAATTTCCCATCATTTTAGCTTTAAGGTGATGCTCAATGCAAAGCAGTTCACGTTAACAAAGTCATGTAGCAGGAAGAGCAGTCTGGGAGGCTGACAGGCTTACATGGTGGAAGGTGCACTGTGTATGTAAGGCTGACATTTAGAGTGAAATACTCCCTGCTTGCCCAAGAGACCAGCCAGTAAGAGAGAGATGAAGTGCTTAAACATGTTAAGAGACCCCAAAAAGCTAGGAGAAGCAAGAAAGATAAGACACTTTTAACATACTAAATATATTTATTCCTTCAGAAACACTGCAAAATGTGGCCAGTCTTGACCTACAAGCAATAATGAAACCTAAAGTCCCAGGCATATTACATGCCAGCATGCAACAGGGAGAACAGTAAAGATAGAGCCAGTAGAAGCCAAAGATATTTCCTCAAGAGATTAGGAAATATACTGTGGAGGAGATGAAGGCCAACATGCTTCTCCCTCAGCGAATCAAAACACATGAATTTAAGTGAGCTGGGACCTAGATTTCCACAAAGCATCTCCTTTTCAGCATCCTTCCTCAGCAGGTTTCTCCATCCTCATTCTCTGCACTGCACTTCCTGCCCCATGTCATCCAAAGGCACCAGAGACAGAGGTGGAAACGTTCTTCTGCTCTTGCCTTCTGTGGGCCAGGCTGTTCTCTTCTTGTTCATCTGAGGGGAGGGGAAGAGGAGGGCACTCCAGGTGGCATCATTTCCCCATCATTGAGTAGAGGCTGGTTCAGTGGCTGTTGATTGGGCACTGGGAAGGGCATAGAGCCCAAATGCTCCAGTGGAAGCTATCTGTTCATCACTCTTTCCCAGGATTCCTGCTCCAGGAACGCGGAGCATTACTTGGTGCCACTTGGTCTCTCCACAGTCCTTGGGGTCCTCTAAGTAAGTTCATGCTCCTCATAGTCAGGACTCACTTCACCCCAAGAGTCTTGCTAGTATCTTCAGTGAGGTAACCCATGACTGAGTAGCATCCAGTCCACTCTTGATTGGCTTGATGGCCCCACTCAGATGTGTCTGAGGAGGGAAAACACACAAACAAAAACATCCATGTACTTTTCCTAGGATTTGGACATACACAGTACTCTGCTTGATTTTCCAGATGTAGCCCCGGAAGCCATCTGGGTCTGATCTTGAGTTTTGCTACCTGGTTACTTAGGCTGTGTCAGGCACAGTCTGAAAATGCCTTGTGGTCTCCTGTGGCCCCTGGTGCCATAACTGTGCCCACAGCAGAGGGAGCATTAAACTCATTGCCCACGGGAAAGTGTGGGGAGTGATACCCATGTTCCTAGAATCCTTGGATGGGTAGGATGAGCTCATTAGCCTTCTGGCAGTCATCCTAGGAGAAGGACAACTCTGATTCCAAACCCGGGCAGATGGAGCTCGTTTAGCCCTGTGAGGCCTTCCAGCTAAGAGAAGGACACTCTAATAAAACCTCCATCCTAAGGACCTCGCTGCCAGCGTCCAAGCTTGCTAGGCCCTGGCAGATGAACCTTAGGACTAAAGGGTGGGTCCAGCTCTGCACATGCTGTGTCTCACCTAAAAAAACTCCCTAGTGCAGGCTCGAGGATGCTATCTGCTATCCTCTTTTTATCAGCGTGGATGGAGCCCTCCCTGGAGCTTCGTTCGCGAAGCCTAGCCATACCATACCATACTTAGGCTGTGTTCATTGCCTTCAGTCTGTCCCTTGGGAAGAAAGGACTATTTGGAAGGCTACCTGGATAGTAGAGCAGAAAAACAAAGGGCAATTCTCCCTGCATATGGCAGAGAAGACAGTTAGCCCAAGTAAACAATGTGGCTTCATGGATTGCAGGCTGAGCACTGCAGAAGGGTATGCTGCAAATCACCAGGTGAGGACAGCAAGTGCTGGTTTGTCTCTACTGTACAAGAACTAATCTTATGTGTTCCCTTTGCATTTATTACCAGGCTGCTTTTAGTAGAACAAAGATGAAAGGTTTGCTCATCTGAAATGATTCTTTCAGCCCAGCAGCACCATGCTGGACAGCTTTCCTGATAAATTTCCTGTGATGCTACAGCATGGAGAGAACCAGGAGTGGACTGATGACATACTACTAGAGAGAACATGTTCAGTATGGATGGCATAAATCTCCCTAGAATCAGCTCAAACTTTTTTTGCATTAGAAATATGTCTATGTCATGATCCTGACTTGTAGTTCCACAATAAACAAACAAACAATAGGCTATGGCAGTAGAACTGCTTCTGGGACAGTGACAGTTCCAGTCCTAGGCTGTTCCTACACTAGTGTGCTGGTGCTGTCAGTGCAGAGTGCTTTACCCAGTGGAATTGCATGGCCTTGATTGCCTGTCCCAGCTGTGGCCTGCTCCCCAATTCTGAACCCACAGCTGCAACTCTAGCTAATCTCCATGCTGCACCCCACTGCTGGGCTAAATCACCACAACTGTGAAAAGACTTCTTCTGGTGACAATACAAGCAGTTTTGAGTCCATGGCTAGAAAAATATGCACACAGAGTGCCAGATCATCCAAGTCATGCCTCATGCACATAACCAATATTCATGCAAGTGTTGTTAGTCAAATCCCATCCTCTTTTTGCTCTTTGAAGACATGTCATGCCAATTTGAAACAGCCATTGCTGCTCCTTCACCTCCTCAGCTGATGAATGCAGAATGGGGCTTGGGAAGTGGGAGGAAACAACAATCTAATGCAGAAATCAGGATCAGATGTCAGAAGGATTCATTGAGAAAGCTTCTTGAGCCTGGAGAAGAGAAGACTCCAGGGAGAGCTTATTGCAGCCTTCTAGGACTTGAAGGGGCTTAGGAGAAAGATGGGGATAAAATATGTAGTAGAGCCGGTGGTGATAGGACAAGGGGAAATGGTTTTAACTAAAAGAAGGTAGATTTAGACTAGATACAAGGAAGAAAGTTTTTACACTGAGGGTGGTAAAACAGTGGAAGAGGTTGCCCAGAGAGGGAGCAGATGTCCCATCCCTGGGGGTTCTCAAGGGCAGGTTGTTTGGGGCTCTGAGCAATCTGATCTCGTTGAAGATGTCCCTGCTCATTGCAGGAAGGCTTGCACTAGATGACCTTTAGAAGTCCCTTCCAACCTAAACTACTGTATGATTCTATGATCACTTTCTTCCAGGACATGCACACATTCTACAGTAGGGTAACCAGGACTAGGAGATGTGTTCTTATGAGGCAAAATTCTTGGGGATTATGCAGGTTACTTCAGCTACCTACTCAGAGCAGAAGACCCTCACACATAGAATCCTAGAATCCTAGAATGGTTTGGGTTGGAAGGGACCTCTGGAGCTCATCTAGTCCAACCCCCCTGCAGTGGGCAGGGACATCCCCAACTAGAGCAGCTTGCCCAGAGCCCTGGCAAGCCTCACCTGCAATGCCTCCAGGGATGGGAACTCAACCACCTCCCTGGGCAACCTGGGCCAGTGTTCCACCACCCCTGTGGGGAGGAACTTCTTTCTAATGTCCAGTTTAAATCTACTCTTCTCCAATTTAAAACCACTGCCCCTTGTCCTTTCACTGCAGGCCTTTGCAAACAGGCCCTCTGCAGCCTGCTTGGAAGTTCCCCTTAAGTACTGGAAAGTCACTAGTAGTTCCCCTGAAGCCTTCTCTTCTCCAGGCTGAACAATCCCAGCTCCCTCAGCCTGTCCTCAGAGCAGAGGGGTTCCAGCCCCCTGATCATTTTTGTGGCCTCCTCTGCACCTGCTCCATCAGCTCCATGTCCTTTCTGTGTTGAGGGCTCCAGAACTGGACCCAGTATTGCAGAGGAGGTGTGAGCAGAGCAGAGTGCAGTGGCAGAATCACCTCTCTGGCTCTGCTGGCCACGCTTCTCTTGCTGCAGCCCAGGATGCCATTGGCCTTCTGGGCTGCCAGCATGCACTGTTTGCTCATGGCCAGCTTCTTGTCCACATGCCTAGCCAGGAGTTCGTAGGTCACTAGAAAACTTCTAGTTCACCTCCTCATCTAGGCAAGATGAGGAAAGGGAGGTGGAAAGATGTGGTAATGCTGGAAGATGGGGGTTGCTAACCAATCCATGGTTCCATGGCCTGCATGCTTTCTTGTCCTTGGCTGCCAGAGCTAGCATTTGAAATGGTCTGTATCTCCTAGCTGTGCTCCCATCCTCCTCCCTACCTAAGTTTTGGGCACTCACACAACTGATAAATTAGTACCTCAAAAACATACTTACCAGAAGTGCCCCTGTGATGATGGGCAGTCCTAAAGCATACAGTTGGTGGCTGAACTACTGCCTATAGTCACCACCCGAGAATTCTCAGGGAGCTTGGAGCCTGGCCCTTCCTTGTCAGACTTGGCACCTGGAGCAACTTACAACCACAGAGTATCACAGGATCACAGTATCCCAGTATGTCAGGGGTTGGAAGGGCCCTAGAAAGATCATNCTTGTTGTTGAGCATCTCCTGAATTCTCTTAGAGCAACTTCAGTCCTGAGAAAGGGACATGCCCTACTACAAGTACTCAGTGCCCTTTTTGCCACAGGCCTCATCCAAGTTTTCATGAAAACCAAAACAAAACCAACAAACAAACAAACAAAAGCATCTAGGTGTGGCAAGCTGTTGTTGAAAGTCAGCTGCACTTGTATTTAGAGATAGGCTGCTCTGCAGTCTTTGGAAATGGAAATGTGTGGTTTCTGTGAGGTCCTGAAGTATCCTAGATAGGATCACATCCCAGCAACAGCAAAGCTGCACTACCAGGAAAATGTGTTTTTTTCCAGCTTTTGATCCCCAGAAACTGAAGAGCTCTTGTGCAGACTACTGCCTAGTGCCTGAAGGGGAGCACTGGCTGTGGCATGGCATGCTCCAGCAATGAAACACAGGTGAAGAGAGGAGCCTCTGCTCTCACTCCTGCCACTGCACTCCAGCACTGGAGACAGCCTAGTTCAGGCTGGCTGGGAGCAGCAGCATGAATCCTGCTTAAAGGGGCAGAACTGGAGTACAACCCAACACACCCTTGTCCAAGCTTCTCCATGAAGCTCCAATATCCCTCCAGAGCAAACTACAGAGGAAATATGTGTATTTAAGTAAGCATGGACAAGGGGACTGCTAGGGCTTTGTGAATCCTGTTGGATGCAAGCTAACATTTCAATAAAGATACAGCCAGATTTACCTTGAAGAGGTCCAATCTTTCTTTACTGCCTGTTCAAGAAAGCTGAGTTCCTTACTTATATCCTCTGAATTACTGTGCCACAGCCAGGTATCTACCTTTTAAGATGTTGCAGTGCCTGATGTGGACAATCTCAGTAAAGCCTCCAGAAGGGCAAGATATGCATCACACTTAAACCAACATCAGACACAGTGAGCATCTTTCAAATACTGTTATTATTTTCAACTCACTTGCTTTTCCTGCTGGGGAACTCTGGGGAGCTGGGACTGGATGATCCATCAGACTTCAGAACAAAGAAAGTTCCTGGACTGTCCAGCACCTTTTGTATCCTCTCTGAAGTGCTTCTGCTGAGACAAAAGAGAAACCAGCTACATCTCAGGACCAGAGTTAACCACTATTTATTCCAACACTTCCTTACAAGCCACAATACAAAGTTGAATCTCTTCTATACACATGAACAGAAAGCTTCAGGGTGAAGTCACACATGACATATTGAGCTCACTGTTGCCAGAGAGTGAGTCTGCTCCAGCCTCCTTCACCCCTGAAGAGTGTACTTTCCATCACTCCTGGTACCCATCACACTTCTCCATGAGCCAGTTCATGGCAGAACCTGGGAGACAATTAATCCAATGAAAGAAAATGGATACTTTTTCTGTTAGATTGCTGGGCTGCAGCCACTAAGCATCTAAGCCAGCAGAAGGAATGGCACAGGATTGAGTAGCTGAGAGACATTAGGAGAGGGAAAGCATGACATCTGCCTTTCAGTAGCAGTGAACTGTTAGAACAGAGCAGTTGCTAGTGAAACTACACCTTCAAGAATCACCCAAATTGTCTTTCACAAAACACAAGATGAGGTTCACTGTTCCTCATTGCTAAGACCACCAACAAATGAAAGGAAAGCTAAATAAACCCAAAAAGCTTACAAATTCCCTCCTAATAAAGAATAGTGGGAAAAAAACCTCCAGGGTTTTTCCTTGGTGTAGAAAACTTGTACAGATCTTGCAAGAGGCTGGTGAAGGATGCTGAACACCAAGGCCCAGGCTGAGGGGCACAGCTGTGTAAGGTACAAAGTGACTTATAGTGAGCAGCTGTGCCTGCTCTTTGGCATGAGACTCTTACACACAAGTAGTCTCAGTAGATTGTTTTTTTCTCAAAGAAAGTTCTATAGATTAGGTCACAGGCACCTCATTATCAGGAAAGGTCCACGAGAGTAATTGGAAAGAAGGGAAAATGTACTAATGGCCAGCAGAGCCAGAGAGGCAATTCTGCCACTGCACTCTGCTGACACCTCCTCTGCAATACTGGGTCCAGTTCTGGAGCCCTCAACACACAAAGGACATGGAGCTGATGGAGCANTTCTGGTTGTGAAATGGCTCCTGTCCACGTTCTCAATGGCTCTTCTCCTTTTACACAAAGTCTTTAGGCTGTTCCCTAGAATTCTTGCAACTGAGAAAACTGTGTATCAGATGCAGAACACTCATGTGACTTTTCAGACTCTGAATAATCTTAAAAAGGTGTCTCAGCTAGAGCTGAGACCCATTTATTGTTTTAACTAAATAATCTCTCCTGACTGGCAGACATCTTCTGAGTGGTTATAATTCTGTCAAATGTGCCAAATCACTCCTTGAACTTGTATGTTACCCCTGAATTCTCAGCCCATCCAGCATTAGTTGTTTCAACTTAAAGATTTTTTTAAAGGAACACTATCTTGAAGGCCTCAGAAGTTTTGTCTATTTGAGCTTTTTAACATGGAAACAACCAACCAAGCACCCTATTCCCCCTCGCCAAGCAAGAGCCCTTCATGTGACTCTTATCTGAATGTGGCAAATACAGGAGAACCTAGTGTCCTGGATCATAGTACACAATACTTAAGAGGGATCTCACTGTGTTCCTCCAGCAATCTCCTCCCTTCTTCCTCAAATATTGATTCTCTTTCCCAATGGCCTTTTTTATTTTGTTTGTTTCTGTCAGTTGTCCATTTCTCCATTAGCTGACAATCAGGCTTTTCTTCCCACTCCAGCCATTTCCATTTCAGTTCTCATTCCTCTTGATTCCCTTCCTTTCCTTAGATGTGCCTTTCTAGCTCCCCCCCTTTTTTTTCCCCTGTGTTTCTTTTTCCTCTTTGTCTCATCTTGCCATAGCTCATACCTCTTTTCCTCCTGGATGTTCTCAATGCCAATGGCACTACTCCGTCGCCCATGGAAGCGGCTGGCTCGAGAACGTGATGGGCTCCTACCAGGCAAGGCAAAAGACTAGAAAAAAGGAAAGTGTGACAGAAAGAAGGGAGGGGAACCAGACAGGAAAAACTGTGGAGAGCTGGAAGCATGGGAGAGGGAGTTTGCAACACAGATCCCAATCCTCTCCTTTACTCTGCAATACAACAGCATGGCCCAGCTCCAATAGTGCAAGAACAAGTACTTTCTGTTAGTGAGAAAGAGAAGCTAGGGCTTGCAAAAGTGGTATGAGAGACAGAGAGAGGTAGAAACATAGGCAGAGCAAGAGACACAGCTGCTACACCAAGAAAGAGGCTCAGGAAGGAAAGTATCCCCATATGATGGCAGAAGGAGAGGCAGAATCAGAAAGGTAGAGAAAACTAGAGGTCAAAGGAGAGAAGAAGGCAGCAAACCCAAGTCATTACTATTTTGTCACTTAGTTGTATACATTCTTTATGTCAGCACAACAAAGTAAACTGTCATTAACAAATCTCCACACTGAAAGGCACCTTCTTGGATTACTCAGAGATGGTTTTTTGTAGCTGGCCTGTATTGACATCACTAGTACACAGACCGAGGCACAGTCTGAGAATCCCTTGTGGTCTCCTGTGGCCCCTGGTGCCATAACTGNTATGAGAATACAGTACCATTCTGGTCAAAGCCCAGTGCTTGCCTTTGCTTAAGGTATCACTGAATCACAGAATGCCCTGAGCTGAAGGGACCCGCAAAGATCATCAAGTACAACTCCTGCACAGCAATGTACAGGAGAGCAGAGATAGATTTCTTATGCAGTCACCTTTGGCTTTCTCCTTCCAGTTCTGCATCAACCTCAGCTCTAGTTTACAGATGAAGTGGGGCTAGAGATAGGCACAGACCAATCAGACTGCAACACATGCTGTCACCACTTGGGAAAGGGGATGTGACAACAAAAAGGAGACTGACAGAAGGATGAGAGGCCAAACTAGCAGGGAAAGAGCAACGACACTGCTGAGTGGGTCCCAAAGGTATGCCAGGTCTCTTCTTCAAGCCCACCCGACCCCCTTACCGCAGCAATGGCCTTAGGGCCCTCGGCGACACTCTGGCTGAGGGCAAGGCCTGCTGGAGGTGGGCGGCTGGGCAGGGTGGCTGGCTGCTGCCTTCTCAGGGAGAGTGCCATGGCATCCAGGCTCTGGCTGCGGCCTCGGAGCACCCGCTGAACAGAAGGGAGGCAGGGAAACAGACAAACACAGACACACCTATAGGCATGCACACAGCAGGGCAGCACCACAAGCACCACAGAGTGGGTGGAAAGCTGCGACAGACCAACAGCAGAACCACAGAAACCTCTAGAAGGCAGCACCTTAGATATTACCCATTTTTGCTCCTAGCTATCTCCTGGAGCTCACTAGCAGGGAAGAACTCTTCCTCAAGTACATGCCCTACTTTCATCTCCCTTGTCCTGTTGCAATAAATAGAGATTCCTTACCAGTATCCCAGCATACTGGATATGACAGCATCATCTGGAGCAGTCCTACCCAGTACAGGCTACAAAACACAAAATCAAACTGCTGTTCAAGACTGTATGGGGAAAGCAGCCATCTCAAAACCTGCAGCATTTGAAAAAGCCATTTTCTGAGTTTATTCAGCCCTTTCCAAAGGTCATCTGTGTACAAGACATGCAAATCACAGCATCTGCTAGAAGTCATGTAAGGACATTTTGGGATAATTAGCACAAGACATGGATAGCTATGAAATTTCTGGTTAGCAGCAAAGGCAGGGGAGACTGATCATACATAAAAATACAACTCACAAAAGCATCCCAGCTCTGACCAAAGCTACACTTATAGCTACCAAACCTATATGTTTCACAGTTCTTAATGACCCTAAGCAGCCCACCACACACAGCAGGTGGAGGTCATCTGAAGAAATGCTATTTATAATATGTCTCTCTGTCCAAACAGATAACTTATACAACAGAAGTAGTGAAGCACTTCCCACACAAGTGGGAAAGTAGATAGTAAGATGCTCTCTATAGAATCAGTTTAAAATCCATTTTGCCTCTTCATACAAAAACTTTGCTTTGTCATATCATCTTGATCACTTTTTAAAGTACTTTCTGTCACTGGATCCTGATTTATTAAAACAAAAAAGTGTCATCTACACTGAACAAAGGTAAATCAACTCTGGCTTTTAGAGGGTAAGTAAAGCATCACAATTTTTCTAGAGAGTACACTCAGGTATATTAGAAACTCTCTTGCATTGGCTCTTTCAGCTTTAATGCAAATGACTTGGAAGAGATGTGCTATAGAAATAAAAGCTGCTTGTTACTAGCTACTGTAATTCCTCTTACAAACACTCACTCCCTTTTCTGTAAGGCATGGAGGGACACTAGCATGAAGCACAAAGGGTTTGGCTTCTCACGGACAGTATGGAATTCCACCCTGGACCATGCATAAGAGCCTGGACCAAGGAAGCAACTCAGAAAACAGGAAAATGTCTTTTCTTGAGAGATATGGTAAAGCAGAGTTGAAGATGCTCTACAGAAAGGCTGCTGGATGGAAAGACTTCTTTTCTGTCTCCCTCTAAGCACAGCTGATCACCAGGGGGGATTCCCTGGGGGGATACACAATCTGGGTAAGGAATCAATCTGCTATGGCTCACCTTGAAATTCTCAAGGAAGCTGCCAGTGCCATTGTCTATCTTGTCATCCTCCCCTATGGGCAAGCCCATCATGCTGCGGCTGCGAAGCTGCAGCTCCTCAAAGAGACTCTCCAAGAGGGCACTGCGCGTTCTCTCCTGCGGCAACATTGGGAATGAAAACACAGCTATTACTGCCCATGGAGGCCTCCTGGTTTTCCCCCTCTATTTGCAATGTCTCACATCCTCCTTAAAAAAAACAAACTACCAATCAAACAGACAAAAAAACCCAAACAACCATGAAAATGACTTCAAACAGTATGAGGTGGTTTTAGCTGTATAGTTGTGGAATATATTAGATCAATCAGGCACAGTCTGAAAATCCCTTGTGNTTAGACCAATACCAAACCCTTTAAAAGCAAATCATCAAGGACATCAGGACTTTTCTTACAGGTGAGCAAACAGAGGCAAATTTTTTCTAGATCAGACAAGCAGCAGAGTCTGGAACAGAATTTTGGTATCTTGACCCAAAAATCAGCACTATCAGTATAAATGTCATAGTTTATACTAAGTTTTACTTAAGTTTCAGCTAATACAGCATTTCCTCCAGTGAAATGTATGCATCGTATTCCCATTCTTACCTGAGGATTAGATCTTTACATTAGACTGTACCTGTTTGTATTCTACCACGCCTGCTGTGAAACACAAAGGAAGCATCACATAGCTGAGTGTCATCACATTTCATCTTTCTCTTTTAAGCAACACAAAATTAGAAGAAAGTAAAAAGAAAGAAAAAAAGCACTGTATTTTCTTAATCTGGCAGTAATCTAGTTTTAGCATTTTTAATGAAAGCAAGCAGCTAAGAGACTCACCTCTAACTTGGCAAATTTCTCAGCTCGGTAGCAGCTGTACTCAGCATTGATCAGCTTGGCCAGGAGGAACTCGCGAAACTCTGCGCTCTGCAAGACAAGATGAAGTCTAGACTGGAGATGAAAGCAGTCATAAAAACAGCACATGAGGAAAGTTCTGCCTTGCTACTGTTTAGATCCTAGAATCCTAGACTGGTTTGGGTTGGAAGGGACCTCTGGAGCTCATCTAGTCCAACCCCCCTGCACTGGGCAGGGACATCCCCAACTAGAGCAGCTTGCCCAGAGCCCTGGCAAGCCTCACCTGCAATGCCTCCAGGGATGGGAACTCAACTACCTCCCTGGGCAACCTGGGCCAGTGTTCCACCACCCTCGTGGGGAGGAACTTCTTCCTAATATCAAGTCTAAATCTACTCATCTCCAATTTAAAACCATTGCCCCTTGTCCTTTCACTGCAGGCCTTTGCAAACAGGCCCTCTGCAGCCTTCTTGGAAGTTCCCTTTAGGTCCTGGAAAGTCACTAGTAGTTCCCCTGAAGCCTTCTCTTCTCCAGGCTGAACAATCCCAGCTCCCTCAGCCTGTCCTTGTAGGAGAGGTGTTCCAGATCTCCAAAGTTACCTTCCCAGAGCAACAACACTGACTCTAGAAGATCAGGGTGTGTATGATAACCTCCTGCCATCTAAAACTGAAGCAGAGAAACAAACCTTTCTAAAGATGGCTGGATTTGGCAGAGGAGGTCCAAAGAAGGGGACATCATCTCGGGCTGTGACTGAAACCTGCAACAATACAAGGAGAAAAAAATAAGTATCACAACACAGGAGATATTATCAAAGTTTTCAAACTACTATGGTACATCTGATCCCTCCTGAATCATTTCCATAACCATGCTGTCCTGTGCTTCCTTCTGTTTCTGGATTCAGTGAATGGCTGTGCTGATTCATCTCCCTGAAATTCAATCAGCTAGGTGTGCACACAGCAAGAGAAACAACAAAAAAATCCAATTGCTTTTAAAACAAATTTTCATAAATATTTTTAGTAACAACCAGTATATTTAGAACAAAACTGAAACTGCTTCTATTCAGCCTGCAAGCTTTACCTCCATTAGATGAACCTTTGACAATATGGTTGCACTGACCCATGTTTTTTGACAGAGAATCCTCAGTGGAGAAACACTGCACATGGAGAGGAGTACTGCAGTGACAGCATCTCTCTGCATCACATCTGGTGATCAATTTCCCAGCAAGAGATAAGGAAATGCACTCCCATGCCACTAAACCATTGCCCTAAGTACCACAGCTAAATGGTTCTTCAACCCCTCCAGGGATGGTGACTGAAGCACCTCCCTGGGCAGCCTGGGACAACATTTAACAACCCCTTCATAAAGAAATTTCTCCTAACATCCAATCTAAACCTCCCCTGCTGCAACTTGAAGCCATTTCCTCTTGTCCTCTCCCTGTTAACCCTGCAGAAGAGACCTACTCCCAGTTCACTGCAACCTCCTTGCAGGGAGTTGCAGAGAGAGCTAAGGTCTCCCCTGAGCCTCCTCTTCTCCACACTAACCAAGCCCAGTGCCCTCAGCTGCTCCTCAGCACACTTGTGCTCCAGAACCCTCCCTAGCCTCCTTGCCCTTCTCTGCACACACTCCAATGCCTCTGGCTCCTTCTTGGCCTGAGGGGCCCAGAACTGACCCCAGCACTCTAGCTGTGGCCTCCCCAGTGCTGAGCACAGGAGGATGATCACTTCTCTGCTCCTGCTGCTCACACTATTTCTGATCCAGGCCAAGATGCTGTTAGCTTTCTTGGCCACTCTGCTGGTTCATATTCAGTCAACTATCAACCAGCACCCGAGGTCCTTCTCTGCCAGGCACCAATCCAACCACTCTGTGTTCCTGTAGACCTCCAAGGCATAAGGACTCATCATCACTAAATCAGACATCCATACAGAGTCATGTGACAGAGAAAGAGCTGTGTCTAAAGGATAGGGAATTCATGTCCTAGCAAGGCTTCTTTCAACAGGAAGCTCTAACAGGTAGCACTTCCCTGCCAAATGGGTATACTTAACAAATTAGGATGGCAGCTGGCATAACCTGTACCTCTCCCAGAGGCCCAAGAACAGGTTTCCACCTCAAGGATCAATATTGGTAAATCAGTATAGAGGAATCTATTGGCTCTGCTTGCCTTGTAAAGAGTGTCCCCAGTGGCACCATGACTGAGCTGAACTACCACATAAGCATGCAGGAAATTAGAAGCAATCATATCAGGGACAAAAGTTGTGCTTTCATCTTGGAAGATGATGGCTACAATGTCATTCCCAATGTGACGCTTCCGCTGAAGCTGGAGAGGAAAACAAATCATAAAGCAAGAAGGCAGGTGAGAAAGAGCAGAACAGTACAATGGGACCTCAAATATCAGTCTGCCTAGCATCTCCAACCCATCTGTCTAACCAAACAGCTCATCACTACTTTTATCACTACTCCAGCCGTAAGTCCCAACATTGTGCAGTTAGGCATTCTCCCCTCTCTGCAGTCCCTCATCAAATAGCAGTCCTCTCTCAGCCCCACTGCTGTATTCCTAAATTCTCCTTACAATACCTGCTGGGAATCCCCCTCTGTGAAGGGCAGCTTTGTAGACACATGAAACATGATCTCCTTGCCCCGGAAATTTGTGTACACTGACTCAGTGCCTGTTTGACCTCTGGTAACATCCAAGCCTCCCCGGAACCTGAGCAAATCCATGCCATGCCATAGGACAGAGAGGAGCAAGTGGAGAGAAGAAAGACATTATCAGTAACAGTAGCTTGGTACAGCATTGTTATCAAAGGAAGTGTTTAAGAAATTAGTGACAGTGAGGGACCAAACCTTCCCAACACCAATGCCCTGACTGAAGCTGCACAATGTTATTAGGAAGAAGTTCCTCCCCACAAGGGTGGTGGAACACTAGACCAGGTTGCCCAGGGAGGTGGTTGAGTTCCCATCCCTGGAAGCATTCCAGGTGAGGCTTGCCAGGGCTCTGGGCAAGCTGCTCTAGTTGGGGATGTCCCTGCCCACTGCAGGGGGGTTGGACTAGATGAGCTCCAGAGGTCCCTTCCAACCCAAACCATTCTAGGATTCTATGATTCTGTGTTCCTGCTGATTAACATACTTGCTTGTCAAAAGCTAGGAAGCTAAAGCAGGGAGCCTCAGAGGAGCTACTTTCTTTGGCATTCTTCTGAGAAACACAGTTTTAGAAGTGCAGTGTGGATAGGCTGCTCCACAGGAAGAGAGTAAAACAACAGTGACCTGCATCAGTGTGTAGGAAACTTGTATTTGCACAGTGAAGTGCAAGTATTCTTAATTGATACAGTGGGTCAGACTGAGACACCAGCAGAAAATACCAGCAGAGATCTAATCTCCAACTTGTTCCTAGACAGGATGACTGTCCTGGAGTGATTAAAATTTAAGAGTGTACGTCATGTTCCCTTTTGAACTTTTGAGTTTGGATATGGACACTGTTTCTTTAAAAGAAAAGGACTCAGTAGTTGAACTCTTTTCTCCCCGCCGAAAGAATTTGCCGGGAGAAGCCGAGAAGCTGATAAGAGATAAAAATGAAACCTCGCAGATGCACACTTGTAAATCATCATCGCGGCGTCTCTGGACAGGGGGGTCAAGAACTGTAACCCTGAGACATCATTCAAGAGAGACAGAAAAGCAGCAAATCACGGACTGTGCAGAGGAATGATGTAATTTTGTGTATTTAAGAGAGAATTGAGATTTCCTCTTCCTGTTTCCTGTTCCTGCTTGCTGCTTGATGTTCCTGCTTCCTGTCTCTCTCTTGAATCGGCTGTGCTTTGATTCAGCTTTTTCTCCCTTTTTAGAGAAAAGGGGGGCCTCTGGCATTCTTGAAATTCCTCTGGATGTTCTTGAAGGTAGAGAGGGAGTGATAAGGGGGGAGGAGGTGTTTGATTTGAAACCTGCCAAATTTGTGCCGGCAGGACAGACATTGATGATTTATGGTAGGGAGAAAGGGCCGAAAGCCATCTTTGAACTAACCACCTTATATCTCTCTTTATTGTTTATCTCTTTCATACTGTTGTACCATTTAAATTTAGATAAAGCTATTCTTGGAAATTCACTATCTGCGTGCCTAGTGCTTCTTATTTTAATTTTATTGCTGTCCCCGTCTTTTTTGGGGGAGAGGGGGTATTCTGGCAAAATCCTCTCAAAAGATTGTTCTTTTGACCCTAGCTTCTGCTCAAACCAGGACAATGGCTGACAAAACCATTCTGGACTTCTCCACCTGCACTGGAATTCAGTGGTTAAAGTGCTTTTCTGGAAGCAGGGCTCTGAACACATCTGTTCCCTTGGCTTTCCAACTGTGCTGGGTACGCACCCACGGAAATCCTGCAGCAAAACCCTGTCCCCAAGGAAATCCAGGAACTCCAGGAAGCCTAGGCTCTCTTCTGTGTTACTGAAGACTTCTTCTTCAGTCGTCTTCAAAAGGAAAGGAGAAGTCACAAGAAGCACATGCAGTACAAAAACAGGCAGTAATTTCTATATACAGTTCAACCAGCTCTGAGGACCTGCACAAAGAGATCGATCAACATCAGGCAAGCTTGCACCCTTTCTCTTGACAGAGTCTGTATTTTTCACAGGATAACACAGACCTTGTTATTACATTGAAGGTAAGAGAACTGACTCTTTGTGTTTTGCCTCAGGAATTGTGAGATCTGAGGAAGCTTACCTGCCCAGGTTTCTGGTAGATGACCCCAAATTTGAAGTTATTGCTTATGACATGTTCATCAAAGGCAACAATAAGCTGTGAAGCCTAAGGTAATGAAGATACAAATTACCAGTTGGAGGTCATTAGCCAGACCTTGCTGGAAAAGGCACACACAGACACATGTAAATGTTATACCTTGGGGTAGAGGACAGGAAAGAAGCGTTCAACGTTCACATCCTCACACAGCAGCTGTCAAGTGAGAGAGGGAAACAGAAGTCTGGTTATCATGGGAGCATAGGTACTGTTTATAAGTATCTAACAGGAGTCCCTTCAGGCAAAGATTCTGAGGTAAAGTTAGGAGAGGAAGAAGAGAAACTAAATGGAAGTGTAAAAAGGAAGTAGTAGAAAAGAGGAAAATGGAAGGACAGAGGTGAAAACAACTTGAGTTAACAGGCAAGCACAAATCTCACCTTTGCCATCTGGACAGCATTGGGAAACTCACTGAGACAGGAAATGGGGATCAGGTCATGTTTGGTGCCACTCCGAGTCCTGACAAAAACAAAAGAGCCTCTAGAGAAAAGGCTGAAGGGAGACAGCAGCCACACCAGCTCTTGAAAGGAACAGTAGCCATTCCTTCAGACTATCCTTAAAGCTGTTAATTCCAGAGGATTCATTTTAAGCCTAGTGCATAAAATCACTGGAAAACAGAGGTATTGACATTTACTGTTCATCTCTTATTGTGGGGAGCAGAGGAAGACAAACCAGGGATGCATAATCTTTTGCTCCTTTGCATCCTTTTCTTGTTTGAAGAAACATTGTGCTACCTGCCCCCTCCATCACTTCCCTCCCCACCCCAGGAATCTAAGTGTTGGAATACAATTCATGAACACAGTATCCTAATGGATTCCTAAGATCATACAACAAGGGTTTGAAAGACTTTTTGTCAACAGTTGGCTGAGCATGAGCCCAGGTGGCCAAGAAGGCCAACAGCATTCTGGCTTGAAGCAGATACAGCGTGGCAAGCAGGCCTGGGGAAGTGATTGTCCCCCTGTACTCAGCACTGGTGAGGCCACACCTCAATTACCATGCTCAGTTTTGGGTCTCTCACCCCAAGAAAGACATCAGAGGCTTCAGAGCACAAGTGTGATGAGGAGTGGCTGAGGGAACTAAGGTTGTTTAACCTGCAGAAAAGGAGGCTCAAGAGGCACATTATCACTCTCTACAACTACCTGAGAGGAGGTTGTAGCAAGGTGAGTGTCAGTCTCTTCTCTCAAGTAACAAGTGATAAGACAAGAGGAAACAGCCTCAAATTGTGCTGGGGGAGGTTTAGGTTGGATATTAGCACAAATTTCTTCACTGGAAGGTTGGTTAAGCATTGGAATATACTGCCCAGGGAGGTGGTGGACTCACCATCCCTTGGAGGTTTAGTGGTGAACCTGGCAGTGCTGGGTCAAAGGTTAGGCTTGATGATCTCAAAGCTCTTTTCCAACCTAAATGATTCTATGACTGTTAAAAGGTCTCTTAGAGATAGCCTAGGAAAGCAGATCTATGCAAAGTACAGGGCATAGATACTGGTGTAGTACTGTTCCAGAAAGCTGATGGAGGAAAGCTTGCTTTCTCTATATATGTTTATTAAAGGAGAGATGTCCCTCTAGGGGAGAATAAATATTGGGCTGTCAAACCATTAGAAACAAGCTATTGAGCAAAAGTTGCTACACATAATATGATATCTTAATAGAAGAAATACTACCCTTTCGTTCTTCACTAGTCCATTCCATGTAGGAAGGTTTCTGGGCTCAGATAAACAGTCCCTGAGAGCTCAGAAACAGACTGTCTCTTTTGCCCCACCAGCTCTTCACTCTGTTCTCCACACACAATGGAGAAAACCTACCAGTGATTTTCTTGTAGCTGCCTCCTATGCAACCATTATTTTCCTTCAGTCCTAGATGAGTTCAGCAGCAGCAACTGTACCTCAGCTGGTTCCAGTAGGATATTGCCTGCTGGAAGTGCACCCAACCCATAGAGGGCAAAAAACTCTTCTGCAGTGTGCCTCTCACCCATGCAAGAGTCATCTTTGCTCTTCCTCTAGTTCATTCAGCAGCCTTCTTTGGGTAATGGCTCTCTGTGGAAGTCCTAAAGGTTACAGCACTTTGTAGGCTGTCTTGGGAAGCTAAGGAATGTTCTAGCTCACCTTCAAGGGAGCCTTAGTCTCAAGTATAAAGTCCAAAGACAGGCCTGGGCTAGGCTGCCCTCCATCAGAGAATCCATACTCTCCTAGAGAGCATACACATGTCTCTAAGTAAACAGAACAAACAGAAAAACTATCTTTTTTTGAGGGGAGAACAGATGTGTTTCAGAGAGGAACTGTAAAGATGCACCTGCAAACACAACTTGAGCTTCCTGAAGGAACCTGCTGAGAGGAACTCAAGAGGGGAAGGCAAGAAAAGAAGGCTCAAAGGTTTCCTTGCAGTTCTCTCTGGGAGAAAGACACGAGACTAACACCCACATCTGTGCAGAGGAAGCTTAAGGGCAGATGAGAGACACAAGACAATAGCACAGACTTCAACCCCAGGCACTGTTACCTTAGCAGCAGGCGTAGATTTTCCTCTTTCTCTATCTGTTCATACTTCACAGACAGTACCAGGTAGCCCAAGGACACATCACTGGAGTAGAAGTTCTGGTGCTCCTGAAAACAGCAAGCCAAAACACATTATTCCCAACGTGCTTCTCAGAGAAGTTTACCAGATCTTTTTGCCTACAACCTGTCACTCAGATTAGCTCATTTTCCCTTTAACTGGCAATGATATGCTTGAAGACACACATATGGTGTCTCCCAGAAGAAACTGGGCCTCTTGTAAATGAATTTGTTATCCATACAGACTCTCCAGGACTAGGCAGTGGTCTCCACACATTCAGCTGCGTGTGGTAGTGGTGGGAGGTTCTATCCAAACAGGAATGGCAGGTTCATTATACTAAATAACTGATCTCTAAGAGCACTCAGAGCTCTGGGAGGATGCAGTCAGAGCTCCAGGTAAATAATGTGCAGATGAAGACTGTTATCAGCAGTGACACTAGCACTGCTTGAGCTTTAGTGGAGTGTGCCTCAGAGCCATTCAGTCCAACAGAACCAGAACAGAAACATTTTCACAGGCTGTATAGAGAAATGGCTGTGGCCATACATTTCTTCAGGGTACACAGCCGTGTTCCAGTGGCCTGGGTATAGCCCAGGGTATTTTTATATATATATATTTTATAGATATTATTATATATATAAATATATATTATTATATAATTATATTATAATATACTGTGTTATATTATTACTAATATAATTATTATATATTACTATAATTATTATATATTCTATATTATATATTTTAGATATATTTATAGATATATTTTATATATATATTTCTATATTTTATATATATATACATATAAAACCCCATATATATATATAACATACATAGAGAAAGAGATATATAGATATAGATATATAGAGATAGAGATATAGATCTATATATCTCTAGATATATAGATAGAGATATAGAGATATATAGAGATATATAGAGATCTAGATATAGAGATATATACAGAACCCCTAACCTCCAAATATGAAAGCCTTTTCTGTCAAGGGATGTGAATGGAAACCTCTAGCACAACAAGAATACTACATAGGTGGAATAATCCAGCAATCATCAGATTATTCCCACCTTCCTAGTGGAAAGCCACTTTATGGCCATTTTTGTAGAGCTGGTTGCTACCTAAACTGATCAAAGAGCTGAAACTGAGCTCATGCTTCCAGCAAACAGTCCAAAATCACTGGATTTGACATATAAGCAGGACAGGGAGACCAAAGAGAATGTTACACAGGGGATCCAGTTCCTTTTTAATTAAAATCAATTAGATCACACACAGACTCACAGAATGTTAGTGGTTGGAAGGGACCTCTGCAGATCATCTAGTCCAACCCCCCTGCCAGAGCAGCTTGCACAGGATGGGCTCCAGGTGGATTGGGAATATCTCCAGAGACAGAGACTCCAGCACCTCTCTGGGCAGCCTGGGCCACTGCTCCACCACCTTCAAAGTAAAGAAATTCCTCCTTATGTTTACATGGAAGTTCCTGTGTTGAAGTTTGTGCCTGTTACCTTTAGTCCTGTCCCTGGGCACCCCAGAACCAAGCCTGGCCCCAGCCTCCTGCCCCCCACCCTGTAAGGCTTGAGAAGGGTTGCTCAGCTCTCCCCTCAGGCTGCTCTGCTCCAGCCTAAGCAGCCCCAGCTCTCTCAGCCTCTCCACATAAGAAAGATGTTCAAGTCCCCTCAGCATTTTAGCAGCCCTTCTCTGGACGCTCTCCAGGAGTTCCCTATCTCTCTTCAACACAGAAGACCAGAATTGGACACAATACTCCAGCTGTGGCCTCACCAGGGCAGCGTTGAGGAGGAGGATAATCTTTCTTAACCTGCTGGCCACACTCTTCTTGCTACAGCCCAGGATGCCATTAGCCTTCTTGGCCCAAAGGGCACATTGCTGGCTCATGGGCATCCTGCTGGCTACAAGGTCTTTTTCCACAGAGCTGCTTTCCAGCAGATCAGTCCCTAACCTGTCCTGCTCCATGAAGTCAGTAGCAGGGCAGGTCTCAGGGTAGGGTAATGGGTTGTGGGGTTTTGGTTGGTTTTTTTTCCTTATTGTTGTTGATTTTTAATGTCTCAAAGAAGAGGAAGTGAGAACAATGATATCTCTAATACTTAAACAAGTTCAATATCTTCATTATCACATCATTACAGGTAGTGCCAGTTGTCCTAGTTGTTTTGTTGATTTTCTTTTCCCCCAAAGAGAGAATTTGTTTGTGTCCATTGACATAAGGTACATTAGGTCCAAACTAGAGGAGGGCAGATTTAGGTTGGCTGTTAGGCAGAAGTTGTTGCCCAGGAGGGTGCTGAGCCACTGTGCCAGGTTGCCCAGAGAGGTGGTGGCAGCCCCAGCCCTGGCAGTGTTGCAGGCCAGGCTGGCTGGGGCTGGGAGCAAGCTGCTCTAGTGCCAGGTGTCCCTGCCCAGGGCAGGCACAGGGGTTTGGATAGAGGAGCTGCAAGGTCCCTGCCAACCCTGACAGTTCTGTGAGTCTATGATAAGTCCATGGTAGTGACTGAATCTATCTGCATGTGCGAAGAAAAGCTGAAATCAAAGGAAGTCACAAAGGCTGAGAAGACAGTTTATTTCTCCTAATTATGACTTTCAGGATACTGCTAAGATTTTGGGGATGTCAACAAGAATCAGGTGCAGTAGTCAATGTTTCGTGCCTAGGCTTCATGAACAAAGCTCCAGGGAGGGCTCCACCTCAGCACCTTTTCCAAGCGCACTGATAAAAAGAGGATAGCAGATAGCACCCTCGAGCCTGCACTAGGGATTTTTTTTAGGTGAGACACAGCATGTGCAGAGCTGGACCCACCCTTTAGTCCTAAGGTTCATCTGCCAGGGCCTAGCAAGCTTGGACGCTGGCAGCCAAGTCCTTAGGATGGAGGTTTAACCTCTTAGCTGGAAGGCCTTACAGGGCTAAACGAGCTCCATCTGCCCGGGTTTGGAATCAGAGTTGTCCTTCTCCTAGGATGACTGCCAGAAGGCTAATGAGCTCATCCTACCCATCCAAGGATTCTAGGAACATGGGTATCACTCCCCACCCTTTCCCGTGGGCAATGAGTTTAATGCTCCCTCTGCTGTGGGCACAGTTATGGCACCAGGGGCCACAGGAGACCACAAGGGATTTGCAGACTGTGCCTGAGTAGTCAATGTGACCAAAGGCAGAAAGACAGAGCAGCTGTGGAACTGGCAGATTGAAGAAACAAAACAAGAGCAAGCTCAGAAGTTAGTTGCAGTCTAGAATCAAAGTAGTCCATAAACCAAAGAAGTCACATGCAAGGCTGGATGCCCAAGACAGGCTATTAAGGAAAAAGATGACACGATGCCAACAAAAGTTAGGACTAGAAAGCAGAACAAAGGAATAGGAGCCAAAGCATGAGGGTAGCTGCAGCCAAAAATAACAGTGAGCTGCACAGAGCAGAAAACAGGGCATCTTCTGATGAGGCTACTAAGCCAGAGCCCAGCAGGTCTGGACACCCTGGGATCTCAGGTGCTTTGAGACTGAGCTATCAGCTAGTGCAAGCAGGCAGAGCTGCACAAAGGGGAGCAATCCTCACAGGAGAACAGGCAGCAGAATTAGAGGCCTGAGACAGACTCAGAGTCCTTCAACATACAACAGCATCCAGTTACAAGATACCTGGAACTGAGATGACCTAGTGTAAGTACCAATTTGTTCAGCCACAGAAGCAGTTTCTGTAACACTTCAGGAAGCCTGACAGGAAGTTTTGGGTTTCAAATTGATTTCTCTAAAAGCAATTAACTATATTCCATGGGGACAAGGGAAAAGATTAGCAGAATACACAAGGAGTGCTCACACTGCCTGAGAAGTTATTAAGCTATTAAGGCATCTGCCACCTTCTTAGCTGCTTAGGTTCTTTTTGATGAAATAGATGAATTTTTCACTACCCAGGAGCAGCAATTGCACCAAAGATGAACAAAGCAGACAAAAGTAAAAGACATCTTCCCCATGGAACCTGGCATGTTTCATCAGATCTTGTATAAGTAGGAGCACAGGAAGTCACTAAAAGAGCTTTACAGGATTCCAAATGGGTTTATTAGCCCATTCTCTTCCTTCAAGAGAACTGAAAATAAATAATAATAACTAAAAGAGCAAACAAACCAACCCCACAAAGCCACCATTAAAGCTGAACAAATGTGACAGCCTCTGGTCACCTGGTAAAACACTGGGATGGTTTCATCCCTGAAGGAGGAAGAAAAGCAGCTTTGGTGGCCAAAGGATTATGTGATGACCTATAGGAAGATAATAATACCTAATCAACCAAACCTATCAAAAGTGATAGGTAATTAATAAGCTTACAGTACTGAGTAGGCAGCATCATATAGATATGTGTGTGTGTATATATATATATAAGTACAAGGTGTTGTTTGCCAGTCAAATGACAACAAGGACCTAGAAGCTACTGTCATTGTTGACAACTGCAGAACACAGAACCACTAAAGCTGGGCTGGTCCTGAAGTAATATCTGCTCAGGTTCTCTCCCTGCAGACCCTTCCTGCATCTCTGCTTGGAGAAAAACCAAACCAAACAATCCTGAGCTGATGTTTCTGCTCATGACACATGCCAAGTGTCAAGGAAAACAATAACAGGCCCCAAAAGCCATGTATCTGCATACCAGATCCTGATTAGGAGAAGGCCAGCAAGTCAGAGAACACAAAAAATGTAAAAGTAAGACTTGTAGCAGCAAAATAAAATTGGAGAGACTTCAAAATAACAGAGATCATTACCGTTATAACTAATAATAAAAATATCACAGAATCACAGAATCACCAAGACTGGAAAAGACCCCCAGGATCATCAAGTGCAGCCTATGACCCAATACACCACAACATCTAAACCATGCCACTCAGTGCCACATCCAATCTTCTCTTAAACACCTCCAGGGACGGTGACTCCACCACCTCCCTGGGCAGCCTATTCCAGAGCCCAATCACCCTCTGCATGAGGAAGTGCTTCCTAATGTCCAGTCTAACCCTCCCCTGCTGCAGCTTCAAGCCATGGCCTCTTGTCCTGTCACTAGCTGCCATGGAGAAGAGCCCAACCCCTACCTGACTACAACTTCCCTTCAGGTAGTTGTAGAGGGCAATAAGGTCACCCCTGAGTCTCCTCTTCTTCAGGCTGAACAGTCCCAGTTCCCTCAGCCTTTCCTCTTGAAATTTTCACTGCTCCAAACAGTTTCCACCTCTGTCCTAAGTAAAGCTAGAATTTGACACTAATAACTTCAGGCATAGTTCTTTTCTTCTCCTGATCCAGTTCCCCAACAGTTCACAGAAGTGCAGCAAGAGTACATGGAGTGAAAGGACAAGGGGCAATGGTTTGAAATTGGAGAAGAGTAGATTTAAACTGGACATTAGGAAGAAGTTCCTCCCCACAAGGGTGGTGGAACACTGGCCCAGGTTGCCCAGGGAGGTGGTTGAGTTGCCATCCCTGGAGGCATTGCAGGTGAGGCTTGCCAGGGCTCTGGGCAAGCTGCTCTAGTTGGGGATGTCCCTGGCCACTGCAGGGGGGTTGGACTAGATGAGCTCCAGAGGTCCCTTCCAACCCAAACCATTCTAGGATTCTATGAAAGCCAGGACAGCACAAGGCACAAATACATCTCCATTCCTGAATGCATGGGAGGAAAGCTTCTCACACCAGCACTGCAATTTCAAGTGCTTGTGAACTGCAGCCTAAGATTCCAGTAGCATTCCCAATGTATACCTTTATTAAACCCTTCCTGGCTTCAGGCTACTTCTCTTGATTATAGTCTTGAAAACCAACACAGACATTTAATAACTCTCACAGTAAGACAGAAGGTTTTACAGCTTTCTTCCTCCAGGCAAAATGAATCTTATTTCTGCATGGTCAGATAAAACATAGAACCAGGAGACAAAGACAAGGAACTAGTCCTGCCTTGTATGTCCTAGCACTTCTTTGGTGCTTGTTTTCCAGGATCTGCTGTAAGGTGTTCTGCAAAAGTGCCAAAAGAGTTGTCCAAGTTTGAGTAAGCTAGTCCATGCACTCCCACAACACAGTCATGCTTTTTGGATGTGTACCACCACACGTGCTTTAATCTCCCATCTTGCTGAAAGAACATTCCCTGACCCACTGCCTGTGCCTCTCCTATCTCAGCAGGATTATAGACTATCAGCTAAGAACTATTTGCAGTTATCCATGGCATGCAAGAGACTGAGCTATCTCTTTTTTTAAGTAATTCTAAGATTAAATTCAAGGTCAAGGTTGATTTTAAGGTTATTTTGGCTTAGACTGAAGGGATAATTTAACAATGGGACTATGTTCTTACTTGCCTAGCATTGAGGGAAACAGAGCAGCTTGTTAGCAGCATCTCTGAGCCCTTTCTGAAATAACATTCCTACATTACCAGCAAGAAAAGGACTAAATCTACACAGCATCTAAATCACTGGCCTCTCTTACCTCTCCTTGTGGAAAAGCTCTGAGCTCTTTCCTTACTTAAGCTTTTAAGCCATGGGTAAAGTTTTCTCCCTATGGGTAGAGTGACAGGTGTCCTGTTCATCTCTCTCTTTCCTGATACTGGCTTGCTCACAAACTTGCATGTTTAATTGAACACAGACACACATTCATGTCAATTAAGGCAATAAATAAAACACTGGACACTGTAGAAAAGGAAGAATCTAGGACAGGGGAGTGTTTCTGTAGTGCTAAAGCACAGATGGTTGGGCACTGTGAGGATATATCCCTGCTTGAGCAGGAGTATGGCCAAGATGAGCTCCACAGGTCCCCTTCTACCTCAGCTGTTCTGTGATTCTGGGACAGCAGGTCAGCAGTGGATCCCACAATCAATGTCATACCCCAGTTTGTCTCTCTTTTCTCTGGATACTTTTACCATGGCAGAAAAAGAGTTACAGTTGGCATACTCAAAGCTTCCAGAATGCCACTTGCTAAATATCCATTTACACATCAGTGAGTTCAGGCAGCAGGCCTCCAGAAAGAGCACCTTACATATCAATGGTACTAATAGCAATTTCTAGTGTTGCAAGATCATTCAGACAAGCCCAATTACTGCAGAACAGGTTCCCAGAACTGCCCAAAGCTCCACCTTTACCTAGTTTTGAACTTCATTGAGCAGTCACAGAGGGAGACCACCAAATAACCTACAGCATGAGTATCATAGAATCATATCATAGAATGGCCAAGTTGGAAGAGACCTAAAGATCATCTAGTATACCTGGCAGGCTTTCTGATTACCTTATGCCATGAACTGAATATCAGAAAAGATCATAGGTTTGTTCTCACTTGTTCTTGATGATTAACATCATCCTGAGATTCAGGCTACGAGTCAATCAATTCCTTAAAAGCCCAGATGGAGTTTAATGGTCACCTAGCAATCATCCACTTTCTGAGGCCAAGCTCTGTTTCCCTACCTGCCACACCAGAATTTTTCAAGTCAGGGAGCACTTAGCATCAAACTTATTTAAATCAAACAACTATGAAATAGTTCAGTTTGTTCATACACATTCTATGGTGACCACACTTGCTACTTATCTACAGTGAGGAAAATGGACCATTTTGCTTACTACTGAGGGGCTTGCACTATCAGTGATGAAGTCCCCTCTAAAAAATAACATCACCAGCATTTCCAACATTATTAGACTTTTTTTCCCCCTGCAATCCCAAGGTTACTATCTATCCAGGAGCCTCAAAAGAGCATCTCATCCAAAAATAAGGATTTTCTGTGCAAATCCTTCTCTCTTGTTAATGCACAGGATGCTGATGCACATACAAGGGGACAGGAGCAGCTTCACACAATATGGGCCACATGGTACTTGGAGGCATCATGAGGATGTGCAATGGAGTGACTGTGCCTGAGTACATTCCAGCCTTGGGGCTAGGAGGGCAGAGAAGGCTCTGCAGCTCACCCTTACCTTGCCCAGAAAATGTTTGCGGTACAGCTTGGCTGTGGGGTCACTCTCCAGTTTCACTTTACCACTCCAGGAAAAAGGTCCATCAGTCAGAGTAGGACTCAAGCTGCAGAGGTTGTGACTGGTCCCTTCGATCCAATAGCCCCCAAACTGGGGCAAGATAATGAGAGGATATGGCCATCCTTTCTGTAAGACCTATTCAGAAGGAAAGAAAACATGAAAGCTGAAAGGCTAGCAAGCTAAAAGGCCAGTAAGCTGAAAGGCCAATAAAGTCAAAGGAAAAACAGAGGAGAGCAGTAGTATCACAGGATCACAGTATCCCAGTNCGCTCCTCTTAATGCATCCTAGGATGCCATTGGCCTCTTGGCCACAAGGGCACATTGCTGCCTCATGGGCATCCTCCTAGCCACCAGCACTCCTAGAGCTTTTTCCCCAGGGCTCTTCTCCAACAGATCAGTTCCCAGTCTAGACTGATCCATGGGCTTGTTCCTTCCCAGATGCAGTAACTCACCTCATGGATGCTGGGGTAAGGAATATATTCCTCTTCTGTCTGAAATCAGAAGAGACTATTAGCAACACTGCATAACATGTTTTAAAGCATGACACTGTCATGATGGTGCAAGCTGTGCCCACAGCTTCCACTTCTCCCTTAGACCATCTTTAGAGTTTTACTTTAGGATTCAAGGTTAGACTCCATTTCCCAGGTCTTAACATTACAATATAGAACTTGGAGAACAATTAGGAGACAGATTTCAGCTGCCTTCCTCTTTGAAACTGTAAAGAATATGGGCATGCAAAATGAGGATGTAGCTGAACTAGAGGCAAACTGGATGAGGCTAGGAGTAACATGCTCTTTCCTTTCATTCCATACACTGTTGAAGAGCTGCTCTTCTGTAGACAGAGGTGACAGAGATGGTAGAAATAGCCCTGGTATTTACAGTGAGATCAAGGTTGTGTCATCTCTATAGCAAGACCTGTGGCATACAAGTGAGCAGTGCTGAGGCATGACTGGAAGAATAGGAGCAGTACCAGAGCCACTTGATGCCAGCTGGATGCCCCTTCCACCACCACAAAGAGCACTGACCATCTCTGTCAGCACTGAGCTAGAGCAGTTCCCTTTTTTAAGTCATTCTAAGATTAAATTCAAGGTCAAAGTTGATTTTAAGGTTACTTTGGCTTAGACTGAAGGGACAATTTAACAATGGGAGTATGTTCTTCCTTGCCTAACATTGAGGGAAACAGAGCAGCTTGTTAGTAGCATCTCTGAGCCCTTCAGCAGACTACTGAAATAAATGCTACCTGCTCTCATAAGTATTATTATACCTCTCATATTGAATAAAATCTAGGAAATTACTTAGTCCAAACTAAGATTGTTAATAATAATAAGCATTTATCAGAACCATTGACATCTGAAAAAAGGAAGTATTTACTCTATTTCAGCTACATATTCTCACCCTCCTGTGCAGCAATAGGTTGGGTTTCTTTCTTAAAGCAAGTGAAGCATATAGAGGAAGTTTTTCCTAATATCCAGTCTAAATCTACTCTTCTCTAATAATCTACTCTTCTCTAATATATGTGTTCCTGGGCTGTTAGAAGCTCCCTGTTCATTCCAAGATAAACACACCCTGCCAGTCAGGTCAGTTATTATCTGCCATTCTCAGCAACTCAGGAGTTAAAAATGACTTGGCCTGACCTTGAGAGGAGCTGGAAGGGAACATCTTTGTTCATCCAGACGACTGCCCTGGAAACAAAGTCACAGAGAGTGAATCTCATCTTTTAGCATGTCTGTTTTACTTACCCTCTGTGTCCTTCTCTGTATCCCAAATATCTGTATTTTGTTTCTCTATAAAACTTCCTGTTTTATGGAAGTTTGGAATAAACAGGATGAGTAAAGCTAGAACTTGGCCAGTCCCCTAGTTTGGCATTAAAATTGAAAAGCTCCTTCCCACCCTACATCTTTTAAAAAGTAGAAAGCTGGCAGAAACAAGAAATCTCCCAAACTGATTCTCTTACTTAATTCTCTAATCTCTTCCAGCTACTTTACTTCCAATCCCAAGCAAGAAAGAAGGAAGAGGTAAAGCCAGAATGCCAAAGAACAGTAATTCAGACACTTCATTTGTGTTCTGCTCTTTCCTCTCCCTTGAAGATCCTGTCAGGCAGAGCACAGAGCACATCAGAGCATGGTTAAGAGCAGTAACACACACTTGTTTTGAGGATTAGGGATAGGCAAGAAGACTTCTTCTCATTAAGCAGCTTCCATCTACATAAGGGAACAAATCAGTCTGTTGGGGGTAAGACAGAAAATCAGAGCTGCTTTCCATCCATAAATCTGACTAGAGCAACAGACTCCTGCAGGCAGCAAGGAGCCACATAGCAAAGCTCTGCACATCTGCTTTCCTAGAGTCCTGCTGAGGACAGAACTAGTTCTCAGTGATTTTACCTTTCACCTCAGTCTCTTGTAGGTAACTGCACTTTCTGAAGTTAATGGCACAGTTCCCCAGACAGTGTCTGCTTCTAGCTGTGATGATGCTTGAACTTTATGGTTCCTACCAAGGAAAGGTATACAGCAAGGCTCTTGCTTATACTTGCTCCTGGGCACAGCAAGGTCACTGCTAAATCTTAGGTGCCGCATTGGGGCTGCAGAAAGTGAAATGCCACACCTGTGGGGACGAAGGGACAGTTCAGGTGACCCTAAACTGACCAACAGGGTATTCCATTCCATATATGTCATGTTCAGTATCGTGGCTCGGCTTGGCGAATGAAGCTCCAGGGAGGGCTCCATCCATGCTCCTCCTCAGTGCCTTTTCCAAGCGCGCTGATAAAAAGAGGATAGCAGATAGCACCCTCGAGCCTGCACTAGGGATTTTTTT
>VWZO01004828.1:55031-65785 GCA_013396975.1 Bucco capensis
ATGCAGTACTTTACATTTACCCTTGTTAAATTTCATCTTAGTTTAAACAGTGTAGTTTCAAAGGTATCTATTGCATGGCCCATTCCACTAGGGACAGTCTCACTGCTAGCTGAAGCTCTCCTGCTCTTAGCTAATAAACTTTCCATGCCATGCACAGTTTTTACTAGCAGTCACCACTGGGGTTTAAGTCCCATAGGCAGGGCTGGGAACAAAGTCAGCTAGCAGTAAGACTAACAGTTTCTAACAGTAGTAGTTTCTATTACAAGAGACAGGACTTACCCACTGTGTAATGCAATCATGACTGTGTCTGTTATGTGTCCATAGAATGCAATCATGAATTGCTGTCCTCTAGGTGTTAGATGCATGACTCCTACTGCTTCCATACGAAGAGACTGGGATCTGTTAAGTCATGCAGACTCTGGCTTTGAAACCAGTGGCTACATTCCCTGCTGTGTTTCTATAATCATGAAGCTACTCTATTGCAAGCTCCAAGAATCTCTGTGCCCACAAATCCTCCCATAGCTCACAGTTTATTTGAGTAGCCCAATGGCATCACATAACTTGTCTCTAGGCTGATCTGCACAAAGTGACACGATGCTTCAATCCCATCATTTTCTCCAACAAGATTTGTGTAATGCATATAGAGATTAAAGCCCTAGTGTATATGGGAGGGAAGGTGTAGCAGTTAGTCTTGACATCCTCAAATAAACATTGGAATAGCTAGTTGGCAAATGTCTTTTAAATGAGTATTAGTATTATACTAACATATGCTTTATTTATCATCTTATTGACCTGAAGCATGTTTGGGATTAACAAGATTTATGTCTAAGGCTGTACATGAAAGATTTTCATTGTTTTCTTTGGAAATCCAAAGTTTCTGTTCTGTAAGCCCTAAAAAGGTGAAGAACTCTCATTTTCAGAAACTAGCCACCCCCACAGAAGGCTAAGAGTAGAGCTTTTGTGCAGCTGGATGTCTGGGACCTTGTGGCATTCTATAGTGAGGTTTTTTTGCACGTCATTGGTTTGAATCCTGACTCATTCAGCAGAGAATAAAGCACACACTTGCACCATGGCAAAGTGACAGCTCCTGCAGCAGGTCACACAGAATCACAGAATGGTTTTGGGTTGGAAGGGACCTCTGGAGGTCATCTAGGTCATGGTGGCCAGTGCCACTCCTGCTCCCTCAGCAGGAATTCAGCTATGCATTTTGGACTGACTGGAGCACTTACTATTCAATCCTAGCACAGTTCTACTGTCAGAATGACTCCAGCAGATGCCAAAATCACCTCTCTTGTTCTCAAGTTTGTAATTATCCCAGATTAGGAATGTGCTGGGGGACTTGGAAAATTCAGGAGAATGCCTTAGATTTTCTGTCATCTTTTAGAAAATATCACCATTGGTAAATGTTGAACTTCTGGAATGAATAGCACTGAACTCTATTTATAGGAAGTTAATATGCTTCTTTTCAAACTGGAACTTCAGACTCTTTGACCACAGAAAAAGCAGAGGATCAGCCTTCTGAAAAAGAGAAGCAATTCTGCAGACTGGGAGAGGAATATCTATGTGCACATGTACACTTGCTGAAGTTTTATTTTTAGGATGGCAACAAGGGGAAGCAGAGAGCCTGGAAAATGCTGAAGACTAGACTAGGATTCTACCAGTGAGCAATGCATTAATTTCATGCCAAAGCAGAAGTGGGCACTGCTGATCCACTACCAACGTCCTATATTGCTGTCTTGCAGAACCCTCTGCTAGTTCAATCCTGGGATCTCTCTATACAGCTCTCTCAAAATCATTCCCATCTGCTACAGCAGAGCCAATTCAATAACCAAGTCAATGTAAATATTTGTTCTGAGAAAAACACAAATTGGCCTTGTCAGATTTCATACATCCTTCCATCCATCTTTCCTGAGATTCTGGAGGTAAAGTGGATTTGTTGCTGTCTGAAGAGACAAGTGCCCCATATCATCATCTAAGTATTTTGCTAAAAGGGATAGCTATTGTAAAGAGCTTTGTTAATCTGGAAGCCTTCCAGTAGGAGAAACAATATGGAACAATTTGCAGCTAATTCTGGAATGAGAGTCAGTATATTAAGGGGCACTCTAATCTGAAAAGTGATGCTTGCAGTGAGACACTGGTATGTTTAAATCCCTCACTAGAAGGGACAGACAATTTCATAGAATCCTGGAATGGTTTGGGTTGGAAGGACCTCTGGAGCTCATCTAGTCCAACCCCCCTGCAGTGGGCAGGAACATCCCCAACTAGAGCAGCTTGCCCAGAGCCCTGGCAAGCCTCACCTGCAATGCCTCCAGGGATGGCAACTCAACCACCTCCCTGGGCAACCTGGGCCAGTGNTCTTGTTGAAGCTCCTGAGGTTCCCCTGGGCCCACCTCTCCAGCTTGTCCAGGTCCTTCTGGATGACATCCTGCCCCTCCAACTTATCCCCAGCACCCCATAGCTTGGTGTCATCTGCACACTTGCTGCTGGTGCACTCAATGCTGCTGGCCATAGCGTTTATACAAATATTAAACAGTGCAGGCCCCAGCACAGAGCCCTGAGGGACACCACTTGGCACTGATCTCCAGCTGCACTTGGAGCCATTGACCACTCCCCTCTGGATGTGACCAGCCAGTTCCTTATCCACTGAACAGTCCATCCATCCAATCCATAGCTCTGTAACTTGGCCAGTAGAATGTTGTGGGGACTGTGTCCAAGGCCTTGCACAAGTCCAGATAAATCACATCCACAGCTTGTCCCTTGTCCACTGAACCAAAGGTAAACTGAGCAAGAATAGGCCTGAAATGCTCACAAGGAAAATTCTGGGCAACCACTTCCCTTGAGCAACAGCTTTTGCTCTTTCACTGCCTTGTTCCTCCCTAGAGAGATGAGTTTGCTCTACCAAATACGATTTTTATGTGTTCAGCAAAGCTAGCCGAAATCACCACACGAACAGCCTTACTCTACTGACACCCGCCCAGCTTCGAATAGGAATTAGCAAGGCAGGACGAGGGAAAGGCAGCAGATACCACAGCTAAAGATGCTCTCAGCTGCTCACAGACTTCCCTGCCTAGGCCTGGGACTTCCAGGCGGGAAGCTCACTTCCAGCTGCACTTCCCTTCCTGGCCGCGGGGGAGCGCCTGCCCTCCCCGCCCCGCCAGGCACTGCTCCGAGCCGCTGAGCACTCCGGAGGCGCTGTCCTGCTCCAGACTTTCTGTCTCTTCTTGCACCAACCAGGAAAAGTCGGGCAGGGTACCGAAAAGGCCTGGAGAACTCAGCTAGCTCTCACATCCCCCCCCCAGCAGGTACTGCCCTGCAGCACAGGAGAACGAAGAGTTCCCGAGGGAAGTTAACCTCGCCATGCATGCGCGCTTGCACCTCCTGAGAGGTCCAGACGGGAGAGCCCATCCAGTCCCAGGAGAGAAGCAAGGGAGCCTCCCTGGCGCGCTCTGTTTCCCTTGAGCATGAGGCGCACCTGGCCGCCTCCTCCCGAGCAGGGAAATAGGGATGGAGAGAGGGCTAGCGAGCGTGCTGCTCAGCCGGCTCGGCCCTGAGGCAGCCCCGAAGGTGCGGCGCTGGAGCACGGCTCTCTCCTGTCGCTGCTCGCAGCCAGCGCAGCAGGGCTCTGCCTCCTGCCCGCACAGCTAGACCCGCTCCAGAGCCGCGGCCCCAAGGGCTCCAGCCGCTCCCCTGTCCGCCGGGGGAAGGGTCTCAGGAGCCCGCTGCAAGGCCCAGGGCCGGGACGTACCGTCTGCTGGCTCCAGCAGGGAAGCTGCACTCCTGGGAATACATGCTGGACTGCTCGGCTGAGTCTCTCCTCCTCGGCAGACTCCTTTCCTCCTGCCTCGCCATGGAGAAGGGCACAGGCTCCCGCCCCCAGCCCTCCTCTTCCTCCCAAGCCGGGCTTCAAAGGAGAGACAGCAAAGGGCACCTCACAGCTGGGGCCAGGCTGAGCCACAGCACAGGCAGAGGCCCAGGAGGAGGAGAGATGGAGGAGAGATGAAGTAACGGCAGTGATGACTTCTGTCCCTCCTCTGCTGTGGCAGATCAGTTCCCCCTAGATGCATCCCCTTCCTGAGGAATCCATGGATGGTGCACAACCCATAGGAGCACTCTGCTAGGACAGCTGAGCCGAGGAAGAAGTACTCTGGGTTGTCAGTGAGAGTAAGACAAGCAGTATTGGACAAGGACAACAGAGGGGTCCCATATTCAACTCTGCTGTAGAGTCAGATCTCCTGCTAAGCTGTCAGGATCCAGTAGGAAAAGTGAGCATTAAGGCAATCCTCCACAACTTCCCATTCCCTTCAAGGGAAGTCAAAGGAGATAGCAAACCCACTAGCCTTTGGTACTTGAAGCTGACGTGAATGAAATACTACAGATTTGGCTCTATATCCCCCTTGTGAAATAGCTCACTGATCTAACATGTAAGCTCAAATTTTGAGGGGCTAGAAACTCCTTAGCCACATGTATTTGCATTCACTCACCATTCCTGAACAAAACACAATCTTCCATTGCAAGAGTAGACATAGACTTGTGTTTACATAAGAAGACAGAGCTCTTCTGGACATGATTTTTTTCCCCCAGTGATTTGCAATATCATTCCACAGGATGATGTAATGGTTCCTCTTTACATCAAGACATACAAAGGCAGCAGCTATAACCTTATGCCAAGTGTTAGCCTCACAGAGTTTGTTCTGACTCATGAAGGGGACAGTAGGAAACACAGATTGAGAGACAGAATTTGACAGAGGAGCCTTAGAGGTAGGAAAAGATGCAAAGAAAGACAGAAAGCAGAACGCAGAAAAGCCAGACAAAAAAGAAGTGAGCTAGCTGATATAGATGGGCAAAAAGTAAAACAGAGAGAGCAAGCAGCTGCATCAAAATTCTAGGGATGACTGCAGCAGTTTAATCCTAATGCTTCCTATAACTTTTACTCATGAAAGACCTGGGTAGAAATGATTACTAGGGCTTCAAGGGTCTGTGGGTGGGAAAAGAGACTGTAAGGGGTAAGGAATTCTTCAAGGTATGTGCCAACATTGAATGGACAAAGGAGGGATTCACTTGCTGATTTTAGGAACTTGCAGGGAGGCCAAGTGTTTCCATTGCCCCTTGTCTACCTCTTTTTTTTTCCTCCAGCAGCTCTGATGCTGGAGTAGGGGCTAAGTCATACAGCTCACCTCCTCAGCCCAACCCAAATGCTTCCCAGACAGGTCCAGGGCTGCTGCTCTCTGCACAAGCAGCCCTTACTCATTCAGCTGAATCTTTGAGCAGAGATGTGACTGGGCCAAGGCAAAGAGCTAAGCTGGCCACTTCTGCTGCATCAGTGAGGGAGGAAGAGACATTATTTCCTGCTGCTAGCAGGGCTGCCAGCAGTAACTACCACCCTCACCCATCCCAGGGTCATTATCGGCAGCAATAGCAAGCTGAGGCATGGGGAAAAAGCAAAGTATGCACAGAGGCCCAGGTCTTTCTGCCATTCTTTGGCAGCTTGCCACTACTGACAAGAGCCAACTTTGTTCAGATATAAAACCTCCCTGGGCTCAGCTTTCCTTTAACTGTCTCACAGCCTTACCTACCCTCCTGCACAACTTAAGTTACATACAAAACCCTCAAGACCCACAGGCAAACCAGCAATTATTAAATACCCTGATTACTGTTCTAATTTAGCCCCCTTTAGCAATAATCATATGAATAAATCACTTCCACATGTAAGCAAATCACATATCCCTTTTCCCCTTACTGTTCCTCAACTAATAATCAAGCTAACAATTGTTACTATTACACAGCTGATGTAACAATATCACCTTAGTTGCACTAAGTAGATTCAGTTCCTACTGATACTTCCATTCTCACATGGAATGGAAGTCTATTAGTCTATTCTCACACAGACTAATTCTATGTACTTAGAGTTTCACATTTTAATCCATATATTTGTCCATATTTGCATAGATCATTATTCATTCTATAGTTACTGTGTGTTTTAGGGACTGGCACACAAGCTTCTGCTCTTTCAAGTATCCTTGTAGGTATGTTAATGTAATGTTAATATATATATTACAGTAAATGGTGTCTGTACCTTTTTCTATGTGTTTTCTCAGGTTTTGTTAGGATTCTTTTCATTCTTGAAACTCCATTAGCATTTTCTCTTGCTCACAGAGGAAAATTCTGTATTATCCCTAACACAGAAACTCTGCCATTTGATTAATTATTTCAGGAACTGTAAGAAGGTCAGAAGCTTCCCAGGAGCTGTGCAGTACCACATAAACACAGCAGCATCTCCTTCAGCAGTGAACTCTGCAGGGCAGAAACTGTATTTTCTTATCTTTTACTCCAATATTACAGCCTGTCATCACAAACTCCCAGGTGCACCCACAGACAGAAACAGACATGTTTTCACATCAGCTATTCCCACAGACCTGTGCACACAGCTTCTAAATATAGCACTGAGTGTGCCCAGACAGCACCTCCCACTGCCCACTTGGACTTAGTCTTCTCTCTCCAAGGTTGATGGAATCAGAGTGGGATTCCTTTCAGTCTGGACAGCCCCTCCATCTCTTCCTTTGGACTCGTTTCCTACACAGACACTGCTCTTCCCTCCTCCACTCTCCCCCTGTCCCTGATTGCTTCTGTACACAATGCAACACAGCATAATGTCTTTCAGAAGGCAGGCAGCCACATTCCCTGCTGAGGCTGACAGTGCCCCAAGGTCCAGCCGTTACACAACCCCCCAGCAGCAGCAGAGAAGAGCTGCATCAACTCTCCCCCAGCTCTCCTTGCTCCCCTTCCTTCTAGAGGCAAAATAGCTTTAATTGGCATTGCAGGCAAGATGAGAAAAGCAAGCAGCTAAGCTGTTCATCCCCTACCTGAGCAAGGCTCTGTCATCCCCAGCTGGTGAGCGGATGCAGACAGGGAACCCAGCTGCTCTCCTTCCCTTGCACTATCAATTATTCACGTAGGTTGCAGTGTCCTCCCTCTCCCTCCCTCCCTCCCTTCCTCTTCTGCTGGCTGCAGATGAATGGAGAGTGAGCAGGTCAGTGCTGCCATACTTGAAATGAGAGCTCATTGTCGATTGAAGAGCTAGCTTCTGAAGCAGCTGTGCTCTTAAGCAGAGAAGATTAGTCCTAGGGGAAGGGGCTAGAGCAGCAGCTCCAGAGCTGGAGCACAGGCAGCTCTGTACACCCACAGCCTGCTCCTTGCACTTCTAAGCCCAGACCTGCAGGGGTGACCTTTAAAAACGAGAGGGCTTTGCTTGGCATTTGTGGGTTTTTTGTTGTTGTTGGGTTGGTTTTTTTTTCACAGAGAAGCACTTTTTTTTTTTTAGTCCTCTCAAGTATATTCAGCAGCAGTGAACTGGGTCATGTGGATTCATGTGTATAGATCAGAACAGGAGGGGAGAGGAGCAGGCTGGCAAAATCTGCAAAATGCTTACTTAGCACTGACTTAGTGCCACAGCACAAACACTCAGAAGGGTTAATCTGATGGAGCAGGGTTACATGGAACCTTCTGCAGATGCTTTTAGTAATCATGAGTGGTGAGAATGACCTGTGGGTTGGAATGACTGTTCAGTCATGGGTTTTGTAGATAATTTCACAGAGTCACAAAGGTTGGAAGAGACCTCTAAGCTCATCAAGTCCCACCATACCTAGCACTCCCATGCCACTAAACCATGGCCCTGAGTACCACAGCTAAATGTTTCTTCAACCCCTCCAGGGATGGTGACTCCAGCACCTCCCTGGGCAGCCTGGCACAGAGGGACTAACCTTCACTGCCACCCAGGGCCAGGAAAAGGAAACAGAGCTTAGAGTCCATCAGTAGAGCTGCATAAAAAGCTTGAGATGCCTGTGTACCACACTGATGCCAGGACATTCCCACTCAGATCAGCCAGCTGATCCCAGCAACATCCTGAGTGCTCAGGCTGCTGTAATGAAGGGGACTGGAATAAGTGATCTGGATGAAGGGGTAGAGTGTTCCCTCAGCAAGTTTGCAGATGATCCCAAGCTTGGAGCAGTGGCTGGCACACCAGGAGCTGTGCTGCCATCCAGAGTGACCTGGACAGGCTAGAGACATGGGCAGGGAGAAACTTAATGACATTTAACAAGGGGAAGTGTAAAGTACTGCATCTGGGAAGGAACAAGCCCATGGATCAGTACAAGTTAGAAACTGATCTGTTGGAGAACAGCCCTGGGGAAAAAGCTCTAGGAGTGCTGGTGGCTAGGAGGATGCCCATGAGGCAGCAATGTGCCCTTGTGGCCAAGAGGCCAATGGCATCCTAGGATGCATTAAGAGGAGCGTGGCCAGCAGANTGTGGATGGAAAGGGCATATGGCAGGACTCATTTGTCTGTTTGCAAGCAGCAGTATTTCAAATTGGTCCATGAAACTGCACCATCAGTCTCTTGGCAGAGCCCCTAGCTAACAAGTCAGTTTATTTTCAAGGTTTGAGCCAAATTGCCTGCTAGTAGATCTTGATGATATGAGAAATATTCATTAATTTGTCTGACTGTCAGTGCTGTATGAACTGGGGAGATTTTGGCAGTATAGCTCTGGTTATTTGTCAACAGGCCAAATTCATATGGATGGAAATTGTGGAATGACTTGCTAATGTCAGAGATGGCTGGAATGGTTACAATTCACAGAAGAGAAAGCAGCTCCTCCACAAAAGTGACTTCCAGGTTCTCCTGCCTGTGCACAGCAGAAAGCCAACAGGTAACATTCAGGTTGCACCAAGGAAAAATTCAGCTATATGTAAGGAAATATTGTTTCCTCCCATGAGGGTGGTTCAGGATTGGGAAGTGCCAAATGAGGCAGAATCATCTCCATTCCTGGAGATCTTCAAAAGATATATCAGCAAGGCCCTAACCAACCTGTTCTAGCTTTGAAGTTGACCTAAATGAGACTTTCCATCCCAATTGATTCTGTGATTTTACTCACCAGATGTTAGAACACCTGTGGATTCAGTGCTCAAAAGTTCAAAGTTCATCCTTTCAGCATGAAATGTAAGAGCTTCAAGTTCTACAGTGTGTCACATCATAACCAAGCTGAAATTCTTCACCACTGGCTTACATCCTGAAGTCATCAAGTTTACTAGTCATCCAGCAGGTAAAACATTTCTTGGCCTATGTGAGAGCACTCCACAAATGACAGAGAGGTCGTAGCATGCTGCAAGCCTTGCCTTGGAAGCATGTCACAGGTGCTCAACGTGAGGACAGTTCAGGAAGATGGAAAACGTGTGAGGAGAGCTCTAGCAGAGGAAGGCACTCCAATAAGCCCATGTTTTGCAAAGAGTAGTGCACTATCTCAGGCACAGTCTGACAATCCCTTGTGGTCTCCTGTGGCCCCTGGTGCCATAACTGTGCCCACAGCAGAGGGAGCATTAAACTCATTGCCCACGGGAAAGGGTAGGGAGTGATACCCATGTTCCTAGAATCCTTGGATGGGTAGGATGAGCTCATTAGCCTTCTGGCAGTCATCCTAGGAGAAGGACAACTCTGATTCCAAACGCGGGCAGATGGAGCTCGTTTAGCCCTGTAAGGCCTTCCAGCTAAGAGGTTAAACCTCCATCCTAAGGACTTGGCTGCCAGCATCCAAGCTTGCTAGGCCCTGGCAGATGAACCTTAGGACTAAAGGGTGGGTCCAGCTCTGTGCATGCTGTGTCTCACCTGAAAAAAATCCCTAGTGCAGGCTCGAGGGTGCTATCTGCTATCCTCTTTTTATCAGCGCTTGGAAAAGGCGCTGAGGAGGAGCATGGATGGAGCCCTCCCTGGAGCTTCGTTCACGAAGCCTTTATTCAAATAGATTCTACTCATTCTTTTTCTTTCTTACTTCTTTCTTACCAAATTTTCTCTCTTTGGCCTTCTGTATGTGCATTGTTGTTCCATGGCTTTGTCACATTTGCTTTAGGCTATGAGCACCTTAGGCTGGGAAGAGGCTCCAAGTAGCACCTGGGATTCTGTGCTGGAGTTGCTATAAACCACAATGCCCACGGAGTGACCAGTACAAAGCACAGCTCATCAATAAAACAGTTAAGTGAGCTCTTTGTCTGGCAACACGTCCCTCATTCTCCCACTCCAGTGGTTACTGAAAGTATTTGAAGTACAACATTATACAATAGGAACATAAGAGCACCTCAAGGAGAGACACTGTGGGGGGTGAAACAATGCCAAAATCCTGCTTGGGCAGCTGCAGTCTATGACAGTATCTTCACTCTTTCTCTTCCTCTCATGCCTATTAATTTTCAGTCCACAGTTATTTAGTATAACAGTGAGTTGCACAGCCACTAAATTCCAACCCAATGAGGCCATATTTTAATGTTGGGTGGTAACCACCAAACATTTCAGGTGTGGTTCCCTAGCAGAACCATCTAATGCTCTTGAAAGAATCATAGAATGGCCAGGTTGGAAGGGACCTTAGAGATCATCTACTTCCAACCCCCCTGCCATGGGCAGGGATACCACACACTAGACTGCAGGGGAATATGACCTTGAAGATATCCAAGTGTACCATAGAGCAGAGGGAGGACTAACACAGAGCAGGAGTTCAGCAAAGTAAGGATGACTTGGCAATATGCAAATGCTAACCAATGGTGCCTTCTTATTGTAATATGTGACCAGTAGCAAAAAGACACCTGTGCTAGAGAAAAAGTATATAAGATGCTTGTAGCTTATAAACATAACTTACTGCTTCACCATAAGAAGAACTTGTCAGTGTCATTTGTCTGTCCCAACTGCAACACTGGACCAGGTCACCCAGGGCCACATCC
>VWZO01004830.1:0-34475 GCA_013396975.1 Bucco capensis
CTCAAAGCTACGTCCAAGATCACAAAACCCATTGCCCATAGTTCTCCTGGCAGACGTCTACCCTGGAAATGCTGCCTATGACTTCCCTGCTCTCCGCTATGCACTCGTTTGTCACGTTTTTTTTTTCATTTGAGTTTGCTAATCTTTTGGTGTAGCAGGCTTGCCCTGCTTTTGGCACCGTGCGCAGTAACGCTGGGAAGCTTATTTAATTTACTACGCCTTTAACAGAACGGTTAGAAGTTTAATTAAAACTCGGTAAAGCGCAAACAGTCCTTCATAAGGCCTTTTTGCTTTTAACGGAAGTAATGGTGTAGTTTGGCTGCCAAGGGGTCGGTCGGTCTGTCTGTGTCGCCTGTTAACATCCCGCGGGAAGAGTGCGGGTACGCGCAGAAGAGCTCACATCGCCTTCTTCAAGTTCCTCCCGCCCTCCCTCGCTGAACTGAGCGTGGCGGTGCCGTGGCACCCAGCGAGACGGGAAGAGGCGCAGCTCCGGGCGGGAGGTGGTGCTACGGGACCCGCGGGGCCCCGGAGTGGGGGCGGGGCTGTGGGCGGGTCTTGGTGCGGGCCCGCCGCCAGCCCNTCGCGCCCGTCGCCGGCCCCCGCCCCGGGCCTGGCGGCTACCTCCGTCCTCAGCGCCCACCCCCCGGGCCTTGCGTCACCGGGAGGCGGCACGGGTGCCAAGCACGCTACTCCTACCGGTGCTGGTGCTGGTGCTGGTGCTGGTCCGGCCGGCGACCAGCTCCCGCCCCCCGGCAGCATGCTGAGCCTACAGGATTCCCTCTTCTTCGAAATTAGCATAAAGTCACTGCTGAAATCCTGGAGCAGCAGCAGCAGTAAGTATGTCTCTGGGTACTGAAAGCCACAGTGTCATAGCAGATATATATATATAAAATTTTTTTGCATGCTGCTATGTAAAAGCATTCTTTAGAACCAGGTTTTTAGTGGTCCTCTGTGCTGGTTCAACTTTGTGTAGCCAGTGAGAGAGCTGAGCAAAGCGTGCTATCTGCTTCCTAGTTGTCATGTTAGATTATATATACGTACATAAATTTTTGTTTTCTTAGGCTGCCATTATTTCAGTCTGATAAAGTTCTTTGCACTCTTTGATGTCCGGGAGAGGTGACAAGTAGAGTCTTGCCTCTGCAGAGTTATCAAATACACCTGCACTGTGGCTCAGTTCTGCCAAGCTCCAAATGCACCTTTGAAGCAAAACAGACGTCCTCAGAGAAAGTGTTTTACAGAGAGTATTATTTTTGCACCCTGTACCCATTATTATACCTAGTAAAAGTGCCCACTTTGGTCTCATAAATGGCCTGGATCTTGAGTGATGAAATCCTGAGGATTCCTTGTCCTAATTGAACCAACAAAGGCAAGGATGCTGCTCTTGGTAAAGACAACCAGTCTGTCCTCAGATCACCCTTTCACACATGCTTCAATGCAGGGTCTGGGGCCTGGGAGCTGCCTTGCACAGTATAGCAGCCTCTGCTGCTATAGGCACAACAGCTTACTGACAGGATGCCAGGAGGTGATAAAGATGACATAATTGTATGTCAGCTAGTTCATGTTTTGAGTTTCTTGTATTTGTAAAAATTACCAAAGTCAAAAGCAGGAGGTATCTCAACTATTATGTTCTGTTTCATTAATTGCTTTTTGAGGTGTACAGGGATGCACAATCTGCCCTCACTAAACACTTCATCAAAATAATTGCTTTGGAGTTTTTACTCTGATGCTGCATTGTTTGTTTCACCTATTTGTTTTCTTTGAAGGAACTAGAAGCGAATTAATTATTGTACGGTTTATTAGTCAGTGCTAGGAGAGTATGCTGATACTTGGTTTGTCCTAATGGCTTTTTCAGATTTGCTTTTTGCACTAACTGCTTTAATTCGTGTTTTGAAGTAATACCTTCTACACTTGTGACTTGTAAGTTAAAGCAATGAATATTTAAACAGACTTTCTTGTAGGTTTTGCTCTTCCCTTTTTTTTTTTTTTGGTTGTAGTTTAACTGTATCAGTTCCAAGTTATACCTTATAATAGTGTTTGGTGGTTACAATGTTCTTGCTGAAATAATGGTAATTAAAAGGTTTTTTCTAATGTTTCATAGTAGAAGTTGAAGGTGTCTCATGAAAGTGGTGAAAAATCCTTTATTTTACTAGTGTATATTGTTTCCAAACTATAGTAAACCATAGGATACATCTAGTTACAATAAATTCAGTCTACATCTAGAGAAATAATTGCTGTATAGATAAGGAGATGAACTGCAGAATCTAGACTAGGCAATTGTCAGGTATAATAAGATAGAGAGTAACAATAATAAAAAGGTGTCTGAGAAGAGGTTTATATATGATGCTATGTTTTCTCCTTTATGTCCTCTGTTATGTAAACACAGTGGAGGAAGGTCTTCCTGACTTCTTTGTCAGAAAGTGATACTTAGATCATCTACCAACAAATTAATGTTCTGTGCACACTGCTGAGATAGGTGGGGTTTGTTTCATTTTTTTCCACGACTGTCACTCCGTTAGTGAAAATTGCCATGATGACGGTAGAGCTGCATGCCTGCTCTGTAAGCATGAGAGTCACATTCTGATGGCTTTCCACTGTGCAGTCCAGCCAGAAGCAAACATCTCTATGTAGCCTATTTTGGGTTTAAGTATTGTGATTCACATGGATAGCTCAGTGAACTGAGCTGCAGCAGGCCAGCCAGTTGCTTTTTTCCTAAAACATTTTCCGATCAAGTGATGTAGTATGTGCAGAACAAGGAATTACACAATATTTATGTTGAGTATGTGTTTGGAAATTCAATTAATGTTCATATGCTAAGAAACTACTTGAGAAAGCTTTTCCTGTGTTTTCATAAAATTTTTATATGGAAATGCTACTTATGGTTTATGTGATAACTTCAGAATTTTGTGTACTGAAGAACGTCAGAAGGTTCATGGGTATGCTTGTGTCACATAAAAATAAGCATGAGTAGAGAGTTTAAGTATGTAACAGGAAGGCGGCAAAGCTCTATGGGTCTGGTTCAGGGCTTGCTTAGTTGGCATAATGTTATTGCAGTGCTGGCTAAGGTTTTACTGTAGTTGATCTTTTTTCTTTCAGCAACAACAATGAAGTGACATTCGTATGGCCTAGTTTCAGAATGCTATCTCTGTGCCAACAATTTTAGGCATTACTTCTTTTTAAATGCAGTCAGGAACGCTTTTAATCCAAGAGTGAAGTGAGTGTGTTCCCACCAAAGAAGTATTTGCTTGCTGAAGTCATGGATGCAGTGGAGACTTTCTACTGTCTTGTCCTTATGTTATTTGGCTCGATAGTATTTAAGGAATTTTAGCTATGATAATGTACTGTAATGTTTTTCAAGTTTTTATATCTGTTGTTTAGTCCATTGCAATTTGCCTATGTGATCTGTTTAACATACTTCTGAGGCATCTGATTTTATAGCAAAAAATAAAATCATTTTGATTGATATTTATGTCACTTGGTGCATGAAAGGTCTCATCTTTTGTCCACAAAAAACTTTTTTTAATGTTAAGGAGGTCTGGATGCCATAGAAATTACTTCTAGTAATGCATTATATGGGCTCAAAACCCAGATGTGGTGCTGCTTATAATGAAAAACGTTATGTAATGAATACTTTTCTGTAAGATACGGCGTATGTTTTAATGAAAACTGTGTATGTATTTCTGGGGCTTACAAGCTAGACAGGAACAACTGCTTTCTAGTAAGCATGAGTACGACCCATTACTGCTTTCTTATAAGCTTTTCTGTGTTTCTAATATTTACTGTTTTGATAAACTTGTCCAGTTCTGAAATAAATAATTCTTTCTAGATTATAAAAAAAGAACAAAGAGTGAATCTGTTGTGTTTCTAGTAACAAACACACAGCTTTCTCTTACTGTGCTGCAGTTGTGGTGTGTTTGGTAAACAGAAGGGCACACCAGTCCTATGGGTACTTCTCTGTCCTTGAACTCATCTCTACCTTCTGGTAAATCAGTGTCAGAGGTGGTTCATGAGATTTTCATATTGTCTTGCTCAGCTCGATTCAGAAGTCATGCATATATATAATATTGTACCTGCCATGGCTTTATCAAGGTTGTTGCCCTTGGTCTCTTTTTGGTAAGGGTTTCTGACAGTCATTTTCAGAGTTACTTAGACTTGTGTGCCTGTGAACAAAGTCATGGCAGGAAAGTGAACTGTAGCTGCCTGTACAGCAGTTGTTTTTGAAAATGTGTTATACAATCAGAAAGAAATAGTGCATCTTTGAAAGGAAGTGAATTACTGGAACTATGGCTGCCAGGTGCTGACAAGCATGTGAAAACTGGGGAGCTGATACTTTGAATCATTCTTTCTGTGAATGAAAAGAGCACTTGGAGTTGAAGAATTGCTTACCTTCCCATAGGATTAGCTTGACTGAAGGTAATTTTCCTCCTTTACCAATCAGAAATGAACTCTTGGCTCTCAAGAGAGGTTCTGCTCTGATAATAGAGTATTTAACAACATAGACGTAATAGATTCATTTTTATCCTGTGACTTCTCATTTGATGACACTAATGAAACTTTTGATTTATATAAGAAAGGCGAGATCACCTTACAGTGCCGTAATAGGAATGTACATGAAAAAGAACCTTATGAAGAATTGTGGAACAAATGTTTTTTGCCAGTTTTGTTCTTCGGGAGGAGATGGGGTGAAGTGGAATATATGGAGAGGTGTGCATGACTTTAGCAGGAGGACCTATGTGCTCCTTCTATTGCAGTTTGCTAGTGGATTATACTTTTAAGAAGCAATAAAAGCACAGTTGTAAAATATTTTGGGAATCATTATTATATGATAAATTTAATCTTGCTTTCCCATCAACTGTTAAACTGCAAAGAAAAACAAATCCTGGGGAGAAAGTTGGTCTGAGTTGTTGTATGTGGTTGTCTCTCCTCCAAACTCTCCTTTGGGGCAGCAGTTATCAGTGCCAGTACAGTGCTGTAGAGAACTTTCAGACATCTTCTAATGACAGTTTTTTATTTCAGTGGCAAAATCAGTATTACTTCACAATAAAAAAATATTTTCTTGAGACACTATTTTTGGTGCCTTTTTAACTGAGAACAGTAATTAAGTGCAATATTGAGTGTTAACTTTTATCTCTTACATTAAACATCCCAAACAATGATGTGTTCAGTCTTTTTGTAGGAAATTTTGTGTAAATTGTAGCTGTGACTTCAAGAAGTCATGACACATAATAGTTACCTTGTATACTCAAACTCCATAGCCTGTCTCCAGAGAATGTACCAATTTTTCAGTATGATTTTATCTTCCATAACTGTTTTGGCATACTGAAAAGTGAGATTTTTAAGTGAAAGATGAATCCAAATTTATGTTAAGTTTGAAAAAGTTACTAAATTCCATTTCCCCCCCACACACCCTTTTTAATGTATTTAAGTGTATTTTGTGGTAGTAAATGTACTTACAGATCCCTGTACTGCTGGAGCAGCAAGTTTGGTTTCTGTAGAAGGGATGTAGTGCTTATGATGGCTTCTCCACAGCCTGTCAGTTGTCATGGGAAAAGCCAGTTTTTATCAGTAGTTAATCACCCAATAAAATCTGAATGTGTCTTTTTTTTTTTTTAGGTGTGATTATGGAATATGACCTCCATACTTGGTCCTGGTTATGAACTTAGGTGATTTTTAATGATGGCTACTTGTGCAGTACATCATATGGTGTGTTGGCATACATTCAGTTAAATGAAATGCCAGTCATTCTGTGTAGTAAAATCTGCTGTGTATAGAGAAGATAAGGTTATTTTATTTTTCTTTTCTTTCATGGTAGGGTTGAAATAACAAAGTCTATAAATGGATGTAGTCTGGAAGAAGACAATTAGGCTGTAAGCAGATTATCCAAACTAGTCACAGAATCACAGAATATTCATGGTTGGAAAGGACCTCCTAGATCACCAAGCCCAACCAAAAAAAACCCAAAACACACACACAAAAAACCCAAAACCCTGCCCTTCATGACTGCCACTAGAGCATGTCCTGGAGCACCATGTCTACATGTTTCTTAAATACCTCCCGGGATGGTGAGTCAACCACCTCCCTGGGAAGGCTGTTCCAGTGCCTCACCACTCTTTCTGTAAAGGATTTCTTCCCCATATCCAATCTAAAACCCCCCCCCACCTCGTTGCAACTTCAGACCATTCCCTCTGGTTCTGTCATTAGTTACTAAGGAGAAGAGGCCAACACCCACCTCTCTACACCCTCCTTTCAGGTAGTTGTAGAGGGCAATGAGGTCCCCCTTCAGCCTTCTCTTCTCCAAATTAAACATGCCCAGCTCCCTCAGCCTCTCGTCATATGACTTGTTCTCCAAACCCCTCACAAGCTTGGTAGCTCTCCTCTGGACACGTTCCAGCATCTCAGTGTCTTTTCTATAATGAGGGGCCCAGAACTGAACACAGTACTCCAGCTGAGGCTTCACAAGTGCCGAGTACAAGGGCACAATAACCTCCCTTTTCCTGTTGACCATGGTATTCCTGATCCAAGCCAGGATCCTGCTGGCCTTCTTGTCCACCTGGGCACACTGCTGGCTCATATTCAGNGCTGCCCTGCAATTGCTGTGAGAGCTCACTCAAGATGATCCTCTCCATGATCTTTCCTGGTACTGAAGTCAGGCTGACATGCATATAAGTTGCCCAGATCTTCTGGCTGTTCTTGTAGATAGGCGTCACATTAGCCACCCTCCAGTCATCTGGTACCTCACCTGTTGACCAGGACCGTTGAAAAATGATGGAGAGAGGCTTCGTGAGCTCTGTTGCCATCTCCCTAAGTACTCTTGGGTGAATGCCATCTGGCCCCATAGACTTATGAGTATCTAGATGCAGAAGCAGGTTGTAAACTACTTCTTCCTGGCTGATGTGGGGGTTGTACTGTTCTCCATCCTTGTCTTCAAGCTCAGCAGCCTGAACACCCTGGGAGCAGTTGGTCTGCCCATTAAAGACAGGGGCAAAGACAACATTAAGTAACTCAGCCTTTTCCTTGTCCTTGGTTATAGTGTGCCCCCCCACCTCATCCAGAAAGGGATGGAGATTCTCCCTGGTTCTCTTTTTATTGTTGATGTGTTTGTAGAAACCTTTTTTGTTGTCCTTTATGTCAGTAGCCAAGTTGAGTTCCAGCTGGGCTTTTGCATTCTTAATTTCCTCTCTCAAACCGATGTACCAGCCTGAAACTGAAGAGTACTCAGTATACATAAGTGAAAGTTCTGAAGTTGTCAAACTTTTCCAGTTCCACTCCACTACATACGGGTCAAGTGAGGAGGATGTAGACAAGGAAAGTTTCATAAGATGAGTGAGCTTATCACATTTGACAAAAATGGTGGCTTTGCCTCCAGCAGTGCAGCCTTGTCACCTTTTCACCTGCCAAGTGCAGATACTTCTCTCATTCTTTTGTTGAGCTGCTTTGGGTCACTAGAAATTACATCAGTAGCAATTTATATCAGTAGAAATTTTCATAGAATCATAGAACCTTCGTAGGAAGGTGGAGATTATTTTTTTAATGTTAAATTATCCAACTGAATCATCTCAAGGCAAGGAGGATGGATATGAAGGCTGGTGTAAAAGAAAGGTCAGGACCACCTGCCTAGCAGAGAGAGGCTGACTGCGTCTCTTAGTGGGCACGTTTGGGTGGGTGTCTCAGCTGAGCTGGATCGGTGTTCTCATGTGTGCTGCATTCTCTATATTTGCTCGTATTTCTTCTGAATAACTAGAGCTGTGTGATTATTTTTGAGTAGTTTTGGGTTCTAGCTTTCACTGTTGCTAAAGATTCATACCTACATGTATACTTTTTCCTTGCCTTATCTGTTTAATGCCTACAGTCTAATAAATGCTGTGTAATTTGGTAACTTGGGCATAATGAGTGTATGTAACCAGAATTTTGCCACTAAATAATGATATATGATGTTTTGGGCCTTTCTTTGGACTTTTCTGTACGTGAATGTGTAAAATCTTGACTTTTTTTTTTAAGATTGTTATCATAGAATCAAAAAATGGCCAGGTTGGAAGGGACCCTAAAGATCATCTAGTTCCAACCTCCCCACAATGAGCAGGGATGCCAATCACTAGACCAGGTCACCCAGGGCTGCATCCAGCCTGGCCTTGAACACTGCCAGGGATGGGGCATCCACAACCTCTCTGGGCAGCCTGTTCCAGTGCCTAACCACTCTCCGGGTAAAGAACTTCCTCATAATCTCCAATCTAAATTTCCCCTCCTTCCGTTTATAGCCATTCCCCCTTGTCCTGTCACAGTCTGACCACTTAAAAAGTCTCCCCTTCTTTCCTATAATCTCCCTTCAGGTACTGGAAAACTGCTATAAGATCCCCTCGAAGCCTTCTCTTTTCCAGGCTGAACAATCCCAACTGTCTCAGCCTGTCTTCATAGGGGAGGTTCTCCAGTCCTTTAATCATCTTTGTGGCCCTCCTCTGGACTCGCTCCAATAGNACTCCACACCTCTCCAGTTTGGAGATGAGGATGTCATGAGGAACCGTATCGAAGGTCTTACAAAAGTCCAAGTGGATGACATCAGTCAGTCTCCCCCTCATCAACTGCTGTGATCACTCCATCGTAAAAGACTACCAGATTGGTCAGGCACGATCTGCCTTTAGTGAATCTGTGCTGACTACTTAGGATCACCTCTTTATCTTGTACGTGCCTTAACATCCCTTCCAATACTATTCGCTCCATGACCTTCCCAGGCACAGAGGTGAGGCTCACTGGCCTGTAGTTCCCTGGGTCATCCTTTTTACCCTTTTTAAATGGGTGTGATGTTACCCTTTCTCCAGTCCTCTGGGACTTCACCTGACCTCCACGATTTGCCAAATATGATGGCGAGCGGTCTTGCAACAACATCAGCCCATTCCCTCAGGACCCTAGGATGCATGTTGTCAGGGCCATGTCTGATGTTCTCCATGCTAATTTTTATGTAAGATTCCTGCGTTGTATTAAGTAGATTATATGTTGGAATACACATTATTTATCTCCATCAGGCATAGAGATATGCTAGAATGAGCTTTTCTTGGGATGTTCCTTTTATTAAATCAATATACTTGTTGATAAACCCATAACTAGATTCTGTAATGATTCAAACTGTAGAAGAGAATGCTGTTGAAAGGAGAAAGTGCCCCAAATGCACAAACCACTCTGTCAGCTTCTGTTGCTAGAATAAACTGCATACTCTGCATGGACCTCAGGAAAGCTCCAGATAAACCAATTGCAACAACCCATATCAAATACTCCATTTCTGCTGACTTTTTTTTTTTTTTCAACTCTAGCTCTGGTGTTTTTGTATTTGAAGGGGAAAGGTTCAGACTCTAGAGATTTAATAGCGTTTAAGAGATCACTGACAAAACAGTATTTATTTAGAAAGGTGACTGCCAACTTTAGAACACTCTGGAGTGAAGCTGTTGTTCGCTATATTATATCCTGTTTGCATGTAGTTACAGGTTTTCTCCTGTGTTCTTCCTCATTCCTTTGCAAAGAGTAATGATGCTAGTCAAAGGGAGCTTTAGAATTCTTTTAGGTACAGTGCAAAATCAAGGGTGAATTTAAACTTAAAAGAGCAAAAAGGCAATTCTAAATGAAATGGGGCGCTTGGAACCTAAAAGATACTAGGCCGTACTACTGTGAATGTCACGGGCAAGGGTTTATGTTAGTAGGTCTAGGAGAAACTTCAGGGGAGTTTACTGGCATGTGATTTGTATAGTAGACTCAGAAGTTGCAATAAAATAAAATATTAAGACATGGAATTGCTTTGTATTTATTACTTTTATATTAGAATATTAATTATTGAAAAGTAAAAATATAGAAAGAAATAAACTTTATCTAATTGACTTTACATTGATAACTCATTAGACAAATCCAGGAGTTTTTATGGACTAGGGAAGTATTTAAAATACAATGATGGTCAAAAAGCTAGAGGTTGAAAATGCTTCAATAGAGTTACAGAATTATGTACTTTATGACTCTCTACATCATATTATAGATTTAATGCCACAGGTAGGTAAAACAATAAAAAAAAAGCAATATGCATGGGATAGATCTTACTCATTTCAGAATAAATACTACTAATGAATATATTATGCTTTCAAAGTAATATTAGAAAATACAGGCATATAAACTTTTTCCTCACTATACCTTTTCTCATTCTTCTGTTAAGAATCAAGAATTTGAAAATCCAAAGGGGGGGAAGAGTCTTGTCTTCAGATCTACATAGCCTTAGAAATAGACCAGTAAGAGTTTAAGAAACCAGTAGTTTCATGCTTCCAAAATAAAAAACTTAATTTAAGACATTAATATTTACAGATTTCTTTCTCAAGAATTAGTTCAAGTTCTAGAAGTAATTACTTTCTTGAAGAGATCTTAGGAAAGCACAACATTGGAAGTATGAATGACAACTCTAGTTCTGCCCATTGGACACAGCTGGCATGTGATTTGGGGGTATTTTCAACTTCACTTTTTCCTTTGTAGACAGTAGCTGTCGACCAGAATGCTGGTCTAGAAAGGTGTATGAATGCCTTAAGCACTCTCTCTAAACTGAGTTTCTGACAGCTCAGTGGAAACTTGCCTCCTTTTTCTCTCTAACATCTTGTTTTTGCTGACTGTCAGCAGGACATAGCAATTGGGCCAAATATCTCTAGATTTTTACTGTTCTTTCAGCTACAAATAAGGTCTTGGCCTGGAAAGAAGAAAGGCTGGCAGCTGACACTTCATTTTTATGGCAGCAAAGCCAAGAAAGAAGGAAGCTAAGCCAGATGTACTGAGGTTTGGCTGAGAAGTTCAAGGGTTGTTTTTTTTTTGATAGTTATTTGAGTCCCTGGGGCCAGAAACCCATGACAGACTGATCAGGGGCTGTTAAGGTGCAGTCATGCATTGTTCTGCTTGCTAAGGGTAAGGGGTTCTTACCTTTTAATCTCTCTCTCTCTCTCTCTCTCTCTTCAGAAATTAACAGGATAGGAAAAGAGGAGGGAAGAATCCATGACCTAGAAATTCTCTGGAAGTGCATAGAAGAGAAAGATTTTGAAGTCTTGTTTTTTTTCTTCTTAGATAGTAACTCAAAGCTATAATTACTACTCCATAGGAAATAAAGCATATCAGTAATTCTGAAAGAACTATGTTAAGCAAAACGATATGAGTAAAACCAGGTTTCACAAATATGGTAAAAGGTGACCTAAAGGTTTCCTAGCATCCGTTTCTGTAGTACTGTTCAAAGGATTGTTTGAATAATTTTCACTCATTTATTTACTTGTAATTTACAGTTTGTGCCTATCTTTTATGGCTGCATTATCCCTGATGCGGATGCTGTAACTGGAAAACTAGAGTGCTCATCTTCAGAGGACAGGGGATACAAGAACATAACTTGTTTAATTGAATAGGGGAGAGGATGGCAGGACAGGCCCTGGGAGAGCCCTAGGGAGGATGCAGATATTGGTTCTGTATTTTTGGAAGCAAGACTATAGGATTTCACCATCTGCAGTGTGGTGAAGGTGGTGAATTACACCATCCGTGGGCATGAAAACTTTCTGAATTGTATTGAGCTGAAGTTCAACCTCATTAAAACTGAATCTTGCTGTGCCAAAGTGGTGTCTTCCTGGAGATGCACGTTTTCAGAATAAAAAAAATGGTATACACTGCTTATTATGAAGACCTGAAGTGAGGAAGTGCTGATTCCTCTGTTAATTCTAGTTTAAATACTGGTTTATTTGATGTATTCCTGGCCGTTTTAGTTCTTTCTCAAGCTTCTTATGTACTTCTTTACTTCTACTAGGACTATTTATATTAGTGGTGCTGAGAAAAAATGTGTCAGGTCCTTGAAAATTACTTGGTTTTGTTGTGTATTTGCAGTTTTAAGACTAAGGTTGATACAACTCACTGCCAAAAGGTGTTTGTTGAATATTGGATAGCTTTAGGTGTTTTGGGGCTGGGAGAGTTGACAGAGACCCATGAAGATGTGAAAGCTGTTGTGTCTTGACAAGATTTTTCTCTGCAAGGTTTTAATCGGAAGCCTCAGTCTCCCATTCCTGCTGACTGGGAGTACTATCCAGAAGATGTAGGCCATGCCTGAGTTAAACTTCTGTGTTAGTGGTACTGTAATGTGTATGTGCTTTGCGTGTGTCTTCCCTAAAAAATTATTGTGAGAGGGGATGGGATATTTCTGACCTTTAAATGTATTGATCTGTCTTGTTAACTTGAAGATGTTTGCTCATGTGCTGTCTGCATTGTAACTCCATTGATGTGAGAGTCTCTTGAGGGGTCACAAGTGTTCACCAGCATCTACAGTTAAGAAAAAAGAGAGATTTCCCTTGAGTTTCCTCTGTTTTCCTGTCCTGTGCTTCTTGCCAAGTGCAACTGCTGTAGCAGGTTGTTGATAACAGATTTCTGAAGATTAAATAACACTCTTCCCCTTCAGTTCTGGCTGTGGCTTTGGGAGTAGAAGTGCACTGCTGGTCAGAATGCCTCCTGTTCTCCATCTGCAGAGGAAGAAAACCATAATCTCCTTCTTCTGTGGGTCTAGCCAACTTACAGCCAGCTCAGAAAAGTGGGCCTTTATAGCATGATAAAAAACAGCTCAGTGTTTTACATTAGCAATACATGACCATGCAAACTTCAATACCACATCATTGGGGAAAAGATGAGTGATGAGCTCTGGACATGAAACTCAAATTTCTAGGTCACTGGCGGTCAGTATAACTCAGCAGAGGCCAGAGCTCATTATCGTTTCATAGTTTGCATTTGGTCTCCTTCCAGGTGTCAGGACCAGAGTGTTCCCTGCTTTGAGGCCCTAACCCCTGACTGAGCTCCGTAGTCAGTGCACAGTCCCACTGCGGTCAGACTGCTTCCCTGCTCTCTGCTTCTGTCCCGCTCAAAAGTTGTTCAGTTGATAAATCACATCTGTGTTTTATTACTGTAGAATAATTAATAAGGTAATGTTTTCTCTTAGGATACTTACAAATTTTGCCTGTGTAACTTGGATATGCTAAGGAACCTGAGGTCCAAAACCTTGACCAGACAAGCTGAGATTTCCAGAGCTGAGTGGGAAAAATTGAGCAACATGTAAAAACAGTTTTGTCATAGTATACCTGAGCAAGAATGAAAAGTATTGCTTCATTTTCAGAATAATACTACCAGTATATTTCTGTATTGCAACTCGGGAGATGATGGCATTGGCTAGCTATCTATGCAAATTCAGGTTGGTAACCTAAGTGAGCATATTTTTTTCCTTCCTGTAGCAGTAGTAAGGAGCCTTACAGATTGTACAGCCATTTTTTGTGATATCCTCTAGTAGCATATTTTACCCTCTGTTCCTGAAGAAGGCTGGACCTTGGAGAATTTTTAAAGTAGAATCTTAATAGTTTCTTCTCATCCTTCGAGTATATTTCTGAGTTTCTTCTTTTTATATTTGTGGTGAACTGTGCAGTATTCTAAATACTGCTGAAATACTTCTCCTGTCAGTGCATGTAATTAGATGCTTAGTTACTTTTTCAAGCCTCAAAACATGCTAGTATTCAAATGATTACAGTTCTGAATATAGCTCTGATACAGTTGTCCTACCTCTCCTTACAGATTGCCCCCCTTAAAATATGGTCCATCAGCATGGAAGACTTCAGAATAGATTTTACCATACTTCATTTGTAGACGAGCATCTCTTGTTACTTTGCTGATAGACTGGATACTTTCTGTGTCTTTCTGCAAAAATATGAATCCTACTATTTATTTTTCTCAGAGAACAGTGTAGATAATACTATTGCAGCATTGTGTAAACCATATAGCAGATGTAAATGTAAGACCTTATAAGAGAGAAAAGAGATGTTATTTAAAATAACTGAGGGGAAAAAGGAACTTTCACTTGCTCTCACAGTCTGTCAGGCCCCAGAGCGGGTGTTTAAGAGGTTGTCCAGCAGCAGTGCACCAGGGCGGGGTATTCAGAATGTCCATTGAGCAAAAGGGCACCACAATGCTTATGCCCTGCTCTTCGGTCTGGAATCCATGCCCGTAGTATGTGAGGTAAGGATGCCAGGTGCTGCATTCTCCTCATGTACTAGGTTCCTCCTCAGTTCCCAATAGATTTTGGGTATGTATTTTTGGACCTGACAGTGATCAGTGTCTCCATCCTATCTCACTTCTGTGAGTCATTACAAATCACCCTGTTTCTTTGTCTCCAGATCTGGATGTGTTGTGAAACTGCAGGTAGAGTGCAGGAGGTCTCTGTGACCCGCTCATCTGGGTGCCTTTCATGCAGGCCATACAGAGAGCCCTCCACTTCCTCCAGTGCTTCCACAACCAGGCCTTCCCATTTATACCAGTCTGAGCCTCTCAGTTACAGTTCTCTTTCTAGAGCATGTAAGAATGTATTGAAACCAGGTAAAGATTCTTCTTATGGAGAAAGCAGACTGCTTTCTGAAGTCAGTTAGAATCAGATAAAAAGTTAAAATGGAAGTTGAGGAAGGTAGGAGGAAAATGTTTTGGGGTGTTTTTTTTTCCTTTGACTTACAGTACATACAACTCAAATCTTCTAAATTACCAATTTAGCAATGTATTTTGGAGTTCCATGGACAAGCATATGATAGACTATTTTTATTTCAGATGTGAATAGTCTCCTTCTCTGCAGCTGACAAAGAAGCTGTTAACTCTGAAAGATTGGTGTGTTTATGGTGGCTAAGTATAGCACTGCATGGCACTTAGTATTGTCTTCTTACAGAAGTGCAGTTTGAGCGCTGGCTGTGTCCTCATGCTATGTGAGATTTTCTTTTTTTGCCAGGTTTGTGCTGTGCCCTTGCACTTTCTCTGAAGACTTAAAGCCCTTAATGCTGTTGTCTGTATTTTCTAAGGAGTAGCACAACTTCAGATTCTTGCTAGTTTAGTTTACTTTTATTTGCAGTTAACATAGATAAATTTCTTAGGAAGGTCTGTTTAGAAATACAAATATCTCATTCTTACTTTAAAAGTAGATACTGTTAACTGGGGGTTCCTGTGAACTCAGCACTATCTTATGCTGTTTAAGACTTAACAAATGCTGATGAGGCTCAAAATCCAGTTCCCACACTAACCACAGAAGCAAAATAAGTTTGGATAAGTGACCTGGTGAACAATCCTGAATCTTCTAGATAGATGAATATGAAAATTCACAAATAACCTTTTCTCCCTGAAAAAAAAAATGAAAACAGACATCCCAGACCATCACTAACTCAGCAGCTGACATTGCAATTTTTCTGTAGAGTTTGGAGAGTGAAAGGACATAGCTCAGGAGAGGATATTGGTAAACAGAAAACCACAGACAACTACACCTAATTTAAAACCAGAGAATTTATGGTGATGTTGTAAGATGTGTGCCATCACAAGGAAATTTATGTTCTAGTTGCAAAATAATCAACCTCTACAATTTCCTGACTCTAGTTAGTTGTGCTGGGAACTGAAACCCATCGGAGTTGAGCTGTCAGAAGAGCTCATCCTCTCAGTGCGGAGTGCAAAACTTTATTTGGGGAATAGGTTCAGCTATGTTTTGGGTTGGCTTTTTTATACAATTAAATTTAGGTAGTTAACTGGATGAGCAATAAATTTGTTTTTGTTTTGTTTTGACTTCTCAGCACACTTACTGTAAGAATATACTTTTGACTTTTTTTTTCTTCTCAGCATATTTGTGTTAAATGTGACAGATTGTGTTAGTCTTCAGAGGTTTATTTCCCTTTTCAGCTCATATGTTCACATGGAGGATTACTAGGCACAACTGACAGAATCAGAGCGTAGAACAGTTGTTCTTTCCTGAAATTGATACTTCATGGGTGAGACTTATTCTGACCCTGATTTTTGTATGCTTGAGAATATTCCAATGCTCAAATGTATTTATTTGCTTAATTCTTGTATGTTTATCTAACACTTTAATTTTCAAACCATACCTCAGTATCAGAAATGCTATTGTAGTATATTTCTGAGTGTTTCACTATGCAGTTACTTACAAAGACGTGAAAATGCTCTGTAAGTGGACTCAGCCTGGACTAGTGTAATTTCTTGAGTTTTAACTAGTAAAAATGTTTTTCATCTGAAATATTAATATGCTTACTGAACATACTGAAAGAAATTAGTTTGGTTTCTCTATAGATTTTTTTAAAATGGGTTGGGGTTTTATAATGATGTATGATTTGAAGTTATTTGTTACTTTATAACTGAAGCTCCAGAGTCCTTTTCAAAAATAGCTTTTTACAGCAAAGCTGCCAGTATTCATTACTTTGCATTTACTCAGGAAAGGTATCAGTTTGACATTAATGAGGATAATTGAGGATAATGAGCATAATGAGGATAATGAGGAAAAGTCTTTTTCTACTGGGAGCTGGAATTGCCCCCTTCTCACAAGGAAAGAATAAGCAAATGGGGGGTGTGTGGGGGGGTATAAACAAACTACCTTGGGTTGTGCTTGGCCAGAGAACTCTTTGCAAAAGCTGCTGGCTTCTAACACTTATCTTTTTTAGAAATACTATCAAATGTAAATTTGTTGGGCATTTTGACATGGTTTATTCTCTTAGTACAGGGTTTATAGGGTTTTTGTATCCTTAAGTCTTTAAACTGAGGATGTGGAGTTTTGTTTTTCCAGACAAATGTGGATTAGGAAAGATGAGGAAAGGTATTTAAGTTATTTTTTCTGTTTGCTGATTAACAATGGCATGCCTGTGATCCCTTTGACTTTGTTACTTGATGCATGTTTTGTGTGTGATGTGTATGTCAATATATTGAAAGGAAACAAAACCTCGTCATAGATATGTTTGCAGTGACAATTGTTAGAATTGTCTACACAGCCCGTGTCTGCATTCTTTTGATGACGTAACCTTGCCTTAGTTTTAGTTTTTTTTAGGTACAACTTCCTGAAGCTTTAGATTTAGGGTTTAGTTTGACCTGTTTTTTTTCTTCATGTAATTAGCATACTGTAAAAAGGAAGTCTTTATTCAGAGTAAATTCATGGTCATCATTGCTGTGGAAATGTGTTCTTCTTTAACCCACAGAACTGTGGATATGGAAATCTGGAATAAACACTAGCAAATATAACTCTCTTTCATTCTCTTTACTTCTCTTTCTACTCTTCTAGTCCCTAAGCCTGACTAGGGTATCTTCCTAATGCTGCCTTTACATCCCTTATGCTTTTTAATTTAACATCACTTAGCTAAGAATTGGTAGAATTTTTTGCCATTGTTAGCTCATGCTTAACAAAAGATTCAGAGCATCAGTGCGTTGCCAGCCTGGTTCAGCGTTTAATTTGATAGTCTAGGAAATAAAAAATTGAGTTCTCTGTTAGCAGTAAATGTTCTGTTCTCTGCCCTGTTCTTCCACCCCTGTGGGCTGAGCAGGGCACATGAAGCAGAAAGGGCATGGAGGAGAAAGTGTGCATGCAAGTTTATCCATAGAGTTACCTGTCAATGAAGAAGTTGACCATCATTCTGTGGCTGTCAAACAGCCTCTTATCAGCCATCAGAGGGAATGGAGAGAAACCCTAGCAAGCTTAAATTTGATCATGTGGAATCTGCATCCCCCTTGGAAGCTTTCTCTTATTAAAAAAAAAAAATTTCTGAGTCCTTCTCCACTGGGTCAATGCTGCAGCCAGATTGGGAATCTAGCAGTGAGCCGTGGGATGGTGTCAATGTTTTTAGCTTCTGTATCATCAGAGAAAGTTGTAAATGCTTGTGTTAAGAGAAAAAATATGTGGCATTAATCATTGGAATTGATGCCAGATATCTAGACATCTCAGCTGAGCTCCTTCCTGTAGTCCTTCTGACTCCAGGAGTTAGAACTGAAGAAAAGATGTGTGGTGCTTTCACAAGTTAAAATAGCCTCTGGCTATTGAATGCACAGTACTATCTAAAAGCATGATAACATGACTGATACGGTGATGAGCAAGCCAGAGAATATTACCAGCTCAGACTTAGTAGTGGCTTGGTTTACTTTTATGTAAGGGCAGGTGAACCAGAAGAACTATACATGTTCTCCATATTCAAGAGGAAGTTGTGAACTTTACTCCTGTTGCAGTAACAATTTTAAACAAAAAATAAGCATCAGACTCTGAAATCAGTAGTGTCAGCTTCCCCCTCCCCCGAGTTTAATTATATTAATTAAATGATTAATATTAATTCTATTCCCTATACTGGAATAGAATTTCTTCTGTGTTTGCATTGTAACTGAAAGTATGATTTAAAATGCTGTAGAAGCTTAACATAGAGGTATAGGAAGAAAAGCAATAAGTTCAGGGGTTTTTATGCTTACATGATTGCTCTTTTGGAAATACAGAATGTGTAAATGAGTGAAACTTAGCAGTTATATATGCTCGGTTATTATAGTTCCATGTTTTGATGGAAATTAAGATATTGGGATACATACCTCTGTTCTTTGACAACAAATCATGAGTACTTTGCTGGTGCTGTGCAAAGTATTTTGGTGGTAGGATCATATTAAGTCTGCAGAGTAAGCCTACTGGAAAAGAAGACTAAGAACCAGTGTGCTTGGAGTGGTATCCTTTTTCTGAGAAGTTTGTAACTTGTTTACAGAACTGTTTTCCAGCAGAAGTTCATATATGAAGTTTAACCTGCTTCATTACAAGTGCAGCTTTAAATTGAATTGGAAGCTACAGTTGTGTAAAACTTCAGGACAGTATGAAAATTACCATTGGGAATTTAACTTATAGCCCTGAACCTTTACGTTCCTGATATTATCCCACTTCTGTATGTTATGGATTGTGTTCTAGGTTATGGGCAGAAAAAGTTTTACTTTTAAGCTAATTTTGTGTGAGAACAGCTTTTTAACAGTGAAGCAAAGCATGTTAAATATAGTAGCAGTTTGGAAGTATACTAAAATTAAATTTTACATCTTTCTAAGTGGAGGTTTCTATGAAATGCAGAATATGATTTTTAATTAAAATGGTTTATCCAAAGAGGTTTTCTGTACTGGCAAAAATGAAAAGGGATTTCATAAGCTACATTTTTTGTGGTTTGACACTTTAATGGTCAGGATTTCCTAATGGCGTGCCATAATCAAGAATGACTGGGAAGGACTTGAGACAATTGAGTTCAAACCTATTTCCTCTTCCCCATCCAGTTTTTGTGCTTAATATCATTGTTTTCCAATGTGTATGGTTTGGTCTTTTGGAATAATCTACATGCATGGTGTACTAGACAAGGCTCTGTAAAGAAGAATGAATGGTAATTCTTGCATATGCTTGTAGCAATGTCAGCCAGTATTTCCCATCCATGTCCTAGGTTAAGGATTTAAGGATTGTTGTTAAGGATTTGTAAATATGTAAAATTGGTCTTACTTACAGCTTAGTGATTTTTTCTTTAATTTAGTTTTAAATGTTTTGTTTGCATAAAGATAGAACATTTTGCCCTTCCATCCCATACTAGCTGAGTTAACAGAGTTACATAGCATGAGAGATCAGGCGAGCTTTGGCAGATATCTCCGATAGTGTAGCTTGTAGAAGCTTTTGCTGCTCTCAAGTTCAACATTCTCAGTGGGCAGAATGAGCCCAATACAAACTGGCTGCCCTGGATGTCTTTACACTGTTCTGAATTTTAGATCTGACCTCTTTTTCAACCATTAAATTTCTTAATAAAAGTGTTTGTGTTTTTTACCTTCTGTAAATACTAAAGAGCCACCTACCTGATTTAGGTGAAATCATGTGATGCGTGTGGCTGTTGTTCATCCTGTTGAGTCACAATTCTATAGAGAAGCAGATTCTCTATCTACAGCCTAAGGATAATTGGTTACTCTCCTAACAATTTGTCAGGATTGCTGTGATTTTTTTTCACCTGAAAGCAAGCTTTGCTCAAGGATGAACACTTAAACTTGTGTTTTGAAATTCAGTAGTGGTGCTGCTTTCGACAGATGAGAGAGGTTTAGAGAAAAGGTTTTGTAGGATTACTGCTTTTTTTTTCTGTGTATGGAATGACTAGCATAGTCCTTATTTAAGAACTGGCAAAGCCAGCAGGATTTACTTGGGGAAACTCGTAGCCTGTTATCTGTCTTCTCATGTATCTGAGTTCAGGCAAAAATACTTATAAATAATTTTCCTGATTTTGTCTTCTTATCTGTTTTATGTTTCTGTCTGTTCTAGAGTTTCAGGAAGGAAATAATCTACCTGTTTTATTTTTGAAACTTGTCTAAAGAGACTGCAAGACGTGAAGTCCTATACAGGGACTGGAGTATTTGCTGGTTAGAATTTGCATAGCCATTAAAGCAGCTAGACAAGAAGAATTTCTTGTTATCTTCACAATACTTCCTTAAGGAGTATCTAAATATTATAATAAAAAAAAGGGTAAGGGTGCTCTGTGGTGGAGACCATGTCAAAAAGTACCCAGATTTTAGTGATGGGGGAGTTTAGAAGGTGGAGAGCGACCTTTCAAGGATTTGTCTGTTTGACATGACTTCATACATTGCACACCATGTTCACAGGTGTGAAAGCTAGACAAGAAATTTTCTTCTAAACTTAAATTGATTTCAAAAAAATTAAAAAAAAAAAAAAATTACTTTTAAAGTTTGAAGCAATATTGCTTAAACAGATTTCTCTTTTGCTTTATCCCTTTCAGGAGATTATTTGGCTAGACTTCTAGAAAGCATTATGACAAATGAAAATCTAGAAATCAGACTTTAATAATTAAATTGTCAGATATAAACAGCAGTGAGAAAAAAGGCTACTAAATCTTTGGAAGGGCAAAACTACCTAGTAGTAAGGCCAAACTTCAAATTTGAGGATCATCATTAGCAGCAAAGAAAAAAGGCAAAAAAATTATCTGCTAAGGGATTGTAATCCGTTTTAGATACCCAGAAAACTAGATAGTGCCAGATTAAGATTTTGTGTCTTAGAATTTCTACTGTCTGTGTGTGGGTCTGAAGTAATGTTTCTGTTGCTGTTTACTAGCAGAGGAGTCTACGCTTTGGGGAAAGCTAATATTAAATTTCTTGCCTGTGTTTTCAGAGGCTTTGAAGGTAGAAAGCAAACTTCATGTGAGTACTACCTAGACAAATTTCCAGCTGCTCTCCTAGTTGAGGCAACTTTTTGTGAAGAAATGATGTTCATGCTTGTTGGAGGTAGAAAAATAATTTGTATGGTAAAGCTTCAGAAGACTTCTGTGAGGTTTTTGTTCTGTGTTTTTTTTTTTGAGTCCAAGTGAAAGCTCAGCTGTCATTGTACCAGTTCCCACAATACAATCAAAATTTTTTCTTTATTCCCTCCCAGGGCATCCTTCACATTTTAGCCATTTTCTTGGAAGAAATGTACCTTCTGTTCATTGATGCAGTATTTGTTTATGTTTCTTTGTTCCAGAGCTTGGCTAAAATATAATGTAAACATTTATGAAGCTCTTCAGATAAATAGTCAATAGGGAAGCATTTCTACTGCAGAAGTAAAATGTAAGTTCCGATTTAGAAATGGAGAGGAAGTTATCAATACACGTATAACTTCCTCTAACTGAAAGGTTTGACTTGGTTTTACAAACATTATACTGAACCATACTGCAGAACTAAGCCAGTTCTAAGCCTGTGTCTACTTCACAGGTGGGTAATCCACTCATGTTATTAACATGTGATGTTGCATAAATGCATGGCAGAAGTATTAGCTACTGCTGGTTATTTAGTTCATTTCATCAAATTCACATAAAATCAGTGAAAGAGAGGTGTATAAGAATTTGCAATCTGGGCTTTTAGTCCATGTGGCCTGTTAATGAGATAATAGTTCTTTGCCTGTTCATGTAGTGTAACTGGACATGTGGAGCCATGATATCTGTTAAACATTTTCCAAAGATAATTCACTGTATGCTGCCACCACAGAGAAAGGAGAATGCCTTACCTCATGTCATCGTATGAGTTAGTTGTGTAGTCTCTATTAAAAATAAAATTTGTTCATCAGGAGTGATGTATTCTGAGTAAGATATGAGAAAGCAGATTATTTTTTTTTCTTGGTCATGTATATTGTAAGATACTTGAACTGATCCTAGTTTCAGTCACTGTATTTGTGGTGTTGCCAATCAGTTGGTGTATGTTATGTAAAGCAAAGTACTATCTAGGGAACACAAACTATAAAGATCCGTGTGGTCATTGACCCTTAATAGATACGTAATTTCACTAGCAACAACTGAGGATTTTATTCACATTATTTAGGTTATCTTGTAAAGTGACACGACTGTGGTGTCTGGAGGTTATTCTGCCTCTTCCTTTACTTTCAAGTTTTCATACCAGCATCAAGAATAACATTTTTATTAGGTACCGTTTTTTAAAACACATCCTAAGAATGCCTCAAGAAATGGCATCTAGCAGAAACTCATTATATTAGTACATCTGAGCACATTTTTGAGAACAATATACATCTCTGAAAAAATTGGAATAGCATTTCTGTGTAACTGGAAGTGATTAAGATAGGTATATTTTAAAAATTTGCAGTTTCTTTTAATCTATTAGCACAGTTCAAAATGAGTAACACTTTACTGGTAAATGAGCGTTATTAAAATAAATGCAAAAAACTGGATAAGTGCAGTATAATGCAGAAATGTCCACCATCTCTGCAAAGACTGCTGACACCAGAACTTGCGTGATGCTAGTGAACCAAGGAACCAGCCAGAGCCACATGTGCAGGCTGTGCATGAGATCAGCTGGAGTCCAGTACAGCTAGAGCTGGTAAGACACTAATAAATCCAAGGTACAGACAGACACTATGCACTTTCACTTGTGGTGCATAGTTTAGACAGAAATCGGTGAAGTAGACCTGGCTGGTCTACTGTGCTGTCCCATGCTTTGGCAATCCAGGTAAACCAGCTGGATAAATGAACTGCAATGGCATCCTCTTGTTGCTACTATGAAGGCAAATCCAAAAGATTTAAGTGAGGAATGGCTCTTTTCTTTATATTTGTCTATAGACTGGAGGCTAAGATTTGGAGTGTGTATCTTTATTAGAGCAGCATATGTTGAACTTCAGTGTCTTCATAGAGATGTTCACCATTTCTCTTAAAAATGTAGTTTTCACTGATACAAGTAAGGAGACTTTGAAACAATGGAAACCTGATGATCTGCAGGAACTGTAGGATTGTGAAATAACCGTAAGGTTATTGAAGTTGTCTGACCTAAGAAAGAGACTACTGGTCTGGGAAATAGAAAACCTAGGTTTAACTTTTTTGGCTGTGCTTATAGTTTGTTGGAATGATACCGGATACATTGCCATCTATTTTGAGCGTTGACTTCCTTATTAGGAAAAAATATTGATTCCTTTGGTAAAGTAACAGAAGACTTGTTGCAATGAAGCACGCTTAACAATTGATACAGATATGTTTCCATGCATATTGATATCACTTCTATGAGGTAGGATGAAAAGTTCTAGTTTTTTATGAGAATGGAAGACAAGGAGCTTAATTAAAATTCCTTTAAGTAATCACACAGTATTTTCAATCTCTGGAAACTCTTGTATTGTCAGTTGGACATGCAAACCCTATTCTGCAATAAGTATCCCAGGAAAGCTAAAATACCTGTGATACTACATGTGCTGCAAAAGTAATAATGAAAAGCTTAATCATTAAATGTAAGCTGTGTAAAATGATTTATTACCTTAGCAATGAACTTAAAAATAGCAACCAAGAATATGATCTGCTTGATGGAGACCCTCTCAGAAGTGTGTTGAGTATCCTTATTTTACAGTTGGATACCTTATTTAAAAATCATAAAATAATTCTAGATGTACTTTTGATATCTTGAAAGAGGGGAGATAGCTGAGGGAAGTTTTTGCTTCGGTATGATCGTTCTAATTTCCTGAGAAACAGCAGCAATGGCAAAAAAATTCAGTTAAAGGAAAAGACATGAAAAACTTAGAAAGTACTGTTTAAAGCATATACAAAGTGTTAATATTTGGCTAAGTTTAAAGTAGTACTAAAAAAAGTGTATGAAAACTAAAAATAATCATTTTATATTAGTCATGATGTAAAATGCACTCGATACTGTCACAGGCTGGGGTGCATTGGTTACCTTTTGGTATCTGCTTTGTACGTTTGAATCCTGAATAATCTCTTTGGTAAATAGGACACTACATATATGCTCAAGTACTTGATGTGTTTGGGCTACACAGAGAGAAGCAGGATGATAAAAACAGTATTCTTTAATATCAGCTTGGGTATTAAGTAACTTTTTCTGGTTTTGTACATTTGTGTTTAACATGAAACAACTTTGTTTCTCATTTAGCATATATCAGGGCATGTTGCCTTTTGACCTAGGAGTATGTTGTCTGTTTAATTATCCTTTGTATTGTTTTACTGTTCCTTGAAACTATCCAAACAATTTGGTGTGTCCCTAGCAACCAAACAATACTGTTTAACAGAGATTTCCTATGGCAGTTGCTCCCAGATTTCCCACATAGTGCTAGCTTGCATCAGAGCAAACAAACAGGATATTGTTTCAAGTGAATAACATTCAATGTTTTCAAGCAATTTATGAAAGTAGTTCTTTTTTTTTGTTTTGAACTGATGTGAGTGGTATGATTTTTTGGTTCTGAAGTTCTGTAGAATGGTTCCATGTTTTGAAGCTTCAGCACAATCTTTGAAACTTAAATTTTCTCTGTTAGCTAAGAGCAGAGAATGGCTTGTGCTTTGATGTAAAAGAATAGTAGAAAGAAGTTACTTAATACTGTCCTGTAATGAGATTATTTTTTTTCGTTAAATGTGTTATTTAAAATCCTTGTAGACCCTTCCTACTATGTTATTGATTGTAATTTCATGAGTAAATGAGTCCCAGTGACTATAATTATACTAGATAATAATGTTGTTTGACCTACTTAAGAAATCTGATAGTAGATTTCGACTTTTCTTTAAGGAACTACTGTATATTTTCGTATTAAACACAATGTTTTCCCTCTTTTATTTTTCTGTGTGTGTTTAACTAACCTTACTAGTGTTATAGAATCATAGAATGGTTGGGTTGGAAGGGAGCTCTGGAGGTCATCTAGTCCAACCCCCCTGCACTGGGCAGGGACATCCCCAACTAGATCAGGTTGCACAGAGCCCTGTCAAGCCTCGCCTTGAATGCCTCCAGGGACAGGACCTCAACCACCTCCCTGGGCAACCAGTTCCAGTATTCCACCACCCTCATGGTGAGGAACTTCTTTCTAAGGTCCAGTTTAAATCTACTCCAATTTAAAACCATTGCCCCTTGTCCTTTCACTCCAGGCCTTTGCAAACAGGCCCTCTCCAGCCTTCTTGTAAGTTCCCTTTAAGTACTGGAAAGTCACTAGTAGGTCCCCCGGAAGCTTTCTCTTCTCCAGGCTGAGCAATCCCAGCTCCCTCAGCCTGTCCTCGTAGGAGAGGTGTTCCAGCCCTCTGATCATTCTCGTGGCCCTTCTCTGGACCTGCTCCATCAGATCTGTGTCCTTTCTGTATTGAGGGCTCCAGAACTGGACACAGTATTCCAGATAAAGCCATAAACATTGTCATATGCAAGGCAAGAGTCATTACTGTGAACTATTAATGCCGTAATGAGTTATAATCCTTAGCAAGGTCATAGAGGAAAGTAAATCCTAGTCATCTACTCTGCCTTTTAAATATACTGACTGGCATTTCAGCAACTTGTAATCCTCTCATGGCAGCATTTATAATTGCTACAGTTGGACACTTTTTTCTTGGTTTTTTGGGGGAGATTTAATACCAACTGAAAAGTTTGTGTATGTGAACACAGAAAGCAGTAACATGTGCAACTGTAGCATAGTGTTAACTTGCTTTATTGTTGGAAGACTAAACAGGAAAGTGCTGTCCCTGCATTGACTCTCCTCTTTGTGTTGGCACGAGCGTATCTGCTGTCACGTGGTAAAGTGAATGGGACAACTGATAGTATCAAAATCAACCTGGGAAAAGATGTTAATATGTCTGCTGCTTTTCCCCTTAAGTTCATTACACAGCTGCACACTTGTGTTTACTTGCACAGCAGAATGGTACAGGGAAGGAGGTATCTGGCTGGGAGGGATTGCATCCTTTGGCAGTAATGCAGCTTATGCCATCTGAAGGGGGCTGTGTGAAACTATAGCCAAGGAGCAGGGTTCATGCCATTGCAGGATTATGTAAGGCTGTCCTGGTGCTGCATGTCCCTGGCTTCATAGTTGTGCCCTCTGCCTCGTACTGAAATTTCTGCAGCACTTCTTGGAGCTGGTCTTTTTCAGTCCATTTACTTCTTATTTCATTCTCAGGGTTAGGTTTCTGTCCAGTTTTACCCATTAGTAGCTGATTTCCTATGTTGCATGAGCCTAGGGGGAGACTTCCCCTACAGTATGCCTGGATTTAGATCAACGTTGGGGTTTCACCCTGAGGGAGGTTGTTTTGTAGCTTTAAGGTTAATATACTAAGATGGTCTCTTACCAAAAATCAGTTTACTAGTGTAAATTAAAGATAGTACTTTGAAGATTATCAGCTCTCAGTGTTTTCCTGATTCTTAAATGACGGGCTTTTTAGGGTGATATTTTGAAAATTGGAGACAAGTGTGTTGTGTAAACATATTATTGAGACTTGTCTCCATAGAGCAAATCTAGATGTAGTTCTGGGTTAAGGAGCACATTAGTCCTTCTTAGTTTCCCTGTAGAGAGACAAGAGCTGATTGACACCGTCTGCTCATTGGACTGAATTGCAGCTGTGGCATGTTCCCTTAAGTCTCCAGTTCTGATACAGTGGGGTTTGTGGCATACTCCATTAGGTAAGTCTGGAAGGAGCCAAAGCAGCTTCTTTGTTCGATTCCTTCTGGTTAGACACAGGTAGTGATGCCCCAAAGGAGATTTAAACTCTAATTTATTTTCAGTCTGTTGAGTAGAACAACGCTTTAGCTTTCTTAAAAACTCTGATGTTTAGAATAGAAGAAACTGTTTGCTTTGAATTATGTAGTATGTGTGAGTCCTTAGGCACTTGATTTTTTAATTTATTTATTTCATTTGCAAATGAAGATGAAAGGAGAGTTGTTCAAATCTGCGTGTTGGCAGCATTTTTCTGTTTTGTCTATTTCATACTTAGTGTTTCTATTTGTTGCCTTCTGTGGCTAGGAAGGATATATTCCTTGTTTTCGCCCCTTCTTGAACCTCTGTGCTCCTGTTCTTGACCCATAATGAATGCATCTCTCTGGTTTCATGGGCTCTCTTAGGAAGCATTGAGGATTAAGAATGACAAGAGTACAGATGCTGGACAAATCAGACATAAAGAAATTGAATGTTTTTAAAGCCCCTGACATGTTTAAGCTTCTGTACTGAGAGGCAAGCCAACCATCAGATTGAAAAATTCCTTCTTATGCCATTAAAATCAGATGTTTTGAGTTGTCATCGTTCTTTTGCGGCATATGCTTTTTTCTGTTTCTTAGTGCCTTTGTGCACTTTCATCTAGTGAGCTTCCACTGTAGAGATCTAGAACACGGCAGAGTCTTTGATCTCCCATTGCCTGTGGTGTGTGGCACGTGCTCTTTTGTGGCCTTTAGGACCTCTGTTAGTGAGATTAAAGTGCTAGAGGATGCTCAGAAATGCTTTGTGGCCTGTGGTGTGCATGCATGCTGTTCTGGTATTCCCTGGGTTGCTTGAAGCCCAGCTCTGACCTTGGCAAGCTCTTTCAGCCTCAAAGACAGCATACTGCAATTTACGTACAGGAGGCTAATATATACAGTGTTCTTTATATTGATTAAGTAATAGAAAGGCTTTGCATTCTTGTTAGGAAAGTCAGCTTATTGACAGAAAGTGCCAAGAGGGGCTGAGGAAGTATTTCTGTTCAAGATATTTGGACATCAAGTAGAAATTTGAACTTCACAGATGATTTATAAAAATTGAATTGAGCAGGTAGATGCCTCTGAGAGTATAGGAAGAGAACCCTTTATATTGAGCCTTTTGTTTTTCAGTCATGCTTGAACTAAAGATAGCAGCTATTAGAAGCTGCAATCTGTATCATAATCATCATACAGTTGTATTCAGAGTGGGGTTTTTCACACAGTGTAAGACACTTTTTTTGCATTTTATCAATAACAAAAATGAATTACATTGTAAACTCTTCCTCAGATTAGAATTTCCCACCCAATTAGAAAAAAAAATCTTGATGAATGTCATGGCTAGTTATTTCCTCCTCCTAGTTTACAGAATTTACTGTGTGAAGTAATCTGTGTGGTGGATAGGGAAGTAAAGAAGTGACATGCACTGTATTTAGAAGCTCTGCTTTATAGCTCTTTATTTTTCTCTTTTTTACTATAGCCTCCACGCCACCCAGCAGAGTAAATAAACGCAGAGTTTCTCCAAGCGTTGTTTCTACCTTGGAAAAGAGAGGCATCATCATGTCTAACATTACTATTGATCCAGATGTCAAACCTGGCGAGTATGTCATCAAAAGCCTCTTTGCTGAGTTTGCTGTTCAAGCTGAAAAGAAAATTGAAATTGTAATGGCTGAACCTTTGGTGAGTCCTTTTTTTCATAGTATCCCTTGAAATGGTTCTGCTTTTCTTCTGTAACAGGCTGATTTATCATATGTATGCTTACTGAAAAAACATCCCCAGATATTGTTGACTTTACAAAGGGATTACTCAAGAATAAATAGACTTCTGCAAACAGGGTTGCTACCTGGATTATATTTTATTGACTTCCGTTGAAGCTGTTAGTAGTGGTTACTGGAAAGAAGAGCTTTTAGTATTCATAAGTTCTCTAAAGCTACAAAAGGAAATGGCGAGAAACAAAGAAAATGTTCTTTCATTAACCACTGCAAAGTGTGTTTCCTGTTGATATATCTTTGAAATAATTCTTTGACAATATGCTTTCAAGAAGATGTGTTTGGTTTGTTTTCCAAAGTAATGACAGTAGCACCTGGCAGAATATAGTAGGCAGCATATATTACGAATTAGGCAAAATGCAAAATTGTGTGGATTATCCAGACTGTGTGATCTTGAAATAAATAGATTTTGGAAATTTCTGGGGGGGGGAATTTTTTTTTTGTTGTAACTTGGAAATTTGCTGAGCAAGTGAGAGGGCCAGCTCACAGAAGGCCTCTGCAACTTACGCTTGCACCAGCCTTCATGTGCAGAAGTGCATGTGTGAGCACTCAAGCACCAGTTTTGAAACACTGGGGAAAAATGTTCTTAAGAATCAGTCCGAAAGAACACAAAAATGGGGCTAAATATGTTTTGTGATGTCACTGATGGAACCATCTTCAACTGAAACCCTTAGTAGATCAAAGGATGAGGAAAAGGAAACATTTTTTCATACATGTATACTTAGCTATTCATCTCATATATTTATGTAAGTGTGTGTGTACCAGGCAAACTTTTTAACTTAAACATAATGTGTCTGTTTTGTTATAGATATCCAAAAGGGTCAGATACCCAGGAGAATTTTGTGAGAAAGAACAGACACTCTGTAGGAAAAGGGGCATGCAAATGGTGAAGGGCTAAGAAACGAGAGGAGAGCAGAATGGGTGGTGATGTGGGTGGAAAGGCAAATAGCTCCTCCACTCAGGGTGGGTGGTCTGTGTGCCTACTGCTGCAAGTACCACTGCCTTGGCTGTTTTTCTGCTCATCTGCTAACTGAATGAGGAGAATAGTGCTTGGTCAGAATGACATAGAGTATGTGTAATTCAGAGCTGAAGAGGGCTTTTCCTGTAGACACAGCTAGTTTGGAGTTAAATATCCTAATTTAAGTTCTGGTAGCAAGGTAAATATGGTAGCCCTAGATGTGGTTCACTTGTGCTGCAAAGCTTGTACCTAGACCAGATTAAATAAATCCTCTGACAACAATCTCAGGGTACGTCTCCATGCCATGCTGTTGACTGTTAGTTAAATGTTTTTACATCTGTTGATCATACAGAATTCAAACATCTTGCCAGATTAAAAATTAGAAAACCCATGAAAACTTATGAAGTAGTGCACTTATCAAAGAAAAGAGATTCCCGGCTTTGGTGAGGTTTCATCATGATTACATCAAGTCTGCCTTAGTCAGAATCTTTTATTAATAAGAATCTGAAATTGTTATTTTGTATACATAAAATATATATAAAATTCTTGGGGATAAAATAAAAAATCATAAATATTACTGGAGTAGTCATTTGTGAAGATCTTTTAACAGTTCTGTCCACATTCATTTGTCAAATTGAATACCATTAAACAAAATGTTTAATACAATCACATGTAAATTTACCCATATAGCCAGCATTCCTTATTTTATGTTGGTGGGAAGGAAGGGCTGTATAGAAAACCAACAATTCAAAAGAGATGCCAAAAGTTGTGGAAATGTGAAACAACCTGAGCCAATGTAACACAGAGAGGTAGAAGGGAATCCTTAAGCATCTGAAAGGAACTACTAAGGTACTGAAGTGGTTTTATTTTTGTTTGTAGCATTTAATATAAATGCTGCATATCACTTTTAGTGTCTGACATTTAAAATGAAGATAAAAGACTGAAAGAGCACAGGAAAGACACCAAGATTGGAGAAAAGACTAATGGAAGAGAAGAAGGCCTTGTATCATTTTAGTGTGATTTGATTTTGTGGGATGACTTGGCTACCAATAATAACATGGAGACTATATATAGTGTTACATAAATCTTTAATGTGTTAGATGAAGCTAGGCTGTTGTATGAAGATGTTGGAGAGAATTTGGAGCTAGACCAATTAAAGTTACAAGCTAGGCATTTTTTAAAACTTGAAGATGAACATACTGGCAGGGTAGTGAAAATTAATTGGAAAATAGTAATAATAAAAATAACTTCAGGTCAAGACAGCGCCTGGGGGTGAGGGGATGGTAACTGTTTTGGCTAGACGTATGGGTTTCATTTAGAAGTAACTGACTTGAGATTTTAATAAGTAACTAAATAGTTTCTTTGGCTATGAATTTACTTAGAATACTCGGTGAGTAAGAAACTAGTTTCCTTTCAGTTATTTTATTAAGTTTTCTCTGCTTGCAAGATTTCAATACCAGAGTTTCCAAAGTTAGAGAAAGAGCTTTATTAGCAAATGCTTAAAATCAATGATTCAAGTAGTGAGCATGGCCACAGGAAGGAAGATCATCCTTCTAATGAGTAAATTTAAATTAAACCACTTGATTTAAAAAAAAAACAAACAACCAAAGAATCAACAAAAAACCCAAATCAAAACCATTCTTCTGAATAGTAGTAGTATATAGTTTTAAAAGTAAAAGGGCTCAGACACAGTTTATTGTAACTTAAAATACTCTGTCAGCTGAGCAAGGATGACTGTGAGACATGATACCAGCCTTCCTCAAATGTGCAACAAACTCTACCAGTGAAAAAGTTTAGTGATAAATTCAGGTACCTTGTATTTTGTCAGGCTACATGTAAATATAGATGGTTGGAATTTAAGCAGAGTTTAATATGGTACCACTAAGTTACCAAGCTGTAATGAGGGAAGCAAAATAACTAAATTGTACTTGAGCCTCCTGTTTAAGTCAAAACTAGCAAGAGTATTGAAGCCTGTTGACAACACTAGCAATTATATTTCATCATGGTGGTACTAAACGTTGCTCAGACTAGCACTGTATGCTTTTGCACATCTTGCCTAGATGCTTTCAAAAGCTTGTCTGAAGTCTGTAAAATTTAGCAAACCACATTTCTGCAGCACAGCGTTTGTCGTGTGCTGCTGTGACACTGGGGCAGGAATGCAGGCACTGCCCAGTGCTTGGGCTGCAGGAGGCAAGGCAACATCACTTAATCAGGTTTCTTACTTGCAGCTTGGAGGAGGACAGAAACAAGTACAGTAGTTTTGCAGTGTTTGCCTGTGCCACCCTGCTGAAGTGTGCTAGCCACCAGAGAACAGTGCCAGTTAATACTGGAGAGGGGCCAATGGGTGGTACCTTTTTCCAGGGGTGCAGTTGTTTGCATAGCACATGCACGTCTGTCCACATCCTGATCTCTGCTGCCTGCCATATGTTGACATTTCTGCTTTACACAATGGATGCAAACTGTTCTTTGATTAATTCAGTAGTGGCACAGGTTTCTGCATTTCACTTCTAAAAGATAAATGTAGACCTATTACTTCTGTGTCTCTTTGAATTTCAGGAAGCCAAGAAAATAAATCTTAATTATTAATTCAGTGGAAGTTTGCAGACCTTTACTTTATGCTGCTGTTGGATAGACTTTTGTAAGTCATGTGAGATGATAGAGACAATGACAAAGCAGAGGCAGAAGATGACATTGAAAGAAAATAAATTTTAAAGCCATACAAATAGTTCAGAGGCCTTGATAAACCTGTGACTGGGTTAAAAAGTATTATTTGGTTATATCACATTTGCTTGGTCAGTGTTACATTAATTATGGTGATATTTACCTTTTACTGTTAAGATCTTTAACACTGAGGAAAAATAATGGAGATTGTGAACTTTTAAGGTCTTTGTTCTTTCTGATGCTAAAAATCTCAAAAACATTTGATGTACACAGGTGTCCCAGTTAGTACAGAATGTAAGAGGGGGGAAAAAGCTAAACTTCCAGAACTGTCTTAAAAATAGTTTGCTAACTCTTGACAGGAATTTCAACTTCTTTATCTAAAGACTTACAGTTTTATTTCACTTCTCTTTGATTTGTTGTTTTGTTTTGTGTTTTGTTTTCTTTTATAGCTACTGCTAGTTTTAGACGCATGCAATGAGTATAATAAAACACAGAGTTTGTTCACCTGTATAATAGTTTTATAGTACCATGGTGGAAATGTGGCGTGTCAGGGTATTGTATCATAAGGAATCTGACTTCTGCCGTCTTCTGACAGGAAAGTCACTTGGGAAATAGTTTTCTAGTTATGTTCCTTCAGCTCATTTAGCAATATACAATGTTTATATAGGGTGGAACTTTCTCCTGTTTCTGCTTTATGGATATGATTAAAATTATTTGTGCAGTTTATCTAAAATCATAGTGCATATAACATGAATTTATCTACCGTAGAATTTTCCGTGTTAAAAAGAAAAAGAAAAAAAAGGGAGGGGAGGGAGGATATCTAGTTAAAAAGTAATTCTGGTTTGCAAGTACTCTCTGGAACTTTTAGTATATGCTGCAAAATGTCAGTTCTCATAACAGTATTTTGAGAAGACGTAACGTGTGAAATTATATTAATTTGTCACATTTAAAAAAGTTTATTTGCCAGTATGTGAAATGATTTTCCCCATGCTTTTGAATACACAGTGGAAGAACATTGGCTAATACATCAATTAATTAACAAATAGAACTATTTCAGAATATTCAAATGTCTTTTCCTAAAAACATCGTGTTTTTTAAAATAGTTTTTATATCTAGACATACTGGAAGTGTTCGTAATTGACAATGTTTTCTTAGACAGTTAAGTGAGTTTCTTTGGATTATGGAAAGTCAAAATGGTCTGACTTGTGAATTGGTACCTAGATTATTTCAAGCTACGCTTTCATAGTAGGCAAATGCTTTTTGCCTAGGCAATGTTAAATTCAGGTTTTCAGAAGCTGTAATAGTTGCAAGAGATTATGTCCCTTTGAACATCAAACAGAACTGGACTTACATCAGAGAATGCCAGAAATTGTCTCATGTTTTCAAGATCACAATTAGGACAAGCAGAAATAAGCTGCCAGTTTGAATCTTGGACTTGGTACATCCAATCCCAGTTTGTATCTGTTTAACATACAGCCTATCTGTTGAAGCCTCACAAGTGATAAATGCCAAGCAATATTGACCTTTTAAATTTTTGGCAACAACCTGAAAGCATGGTTGTTGTCTCTTACTAAACTACTGAGCACTTTGTGTTAACTGAGACACAGCCTGTGGAGAGCAGTACTGGCTATCAGTATCATTGTCACCTCCTTTGACATCCCAGACCAAGCAAGTTAACAGTTCTTCCAGCTTACTGCTTGACCAACTTACTACATAAAAGCTCTCTGTTTGCTTACTGCAATCCAATATGAGCTATTAACTCAATACTTTGGGTACTTTCTCTGCTTTCCTCATCAAAGATAATTAAAACTGCAGAGGAAGATGGGAGAACGGTAGTTTTTACCTCAGTTGATGAGGTTTGGGTCAGAGATCAGCTGAGCAAACTGGACATCCACAAATCCATGGGTCTGGATGGGATGCACCTGCAAGTGCTGAGGGAAATGGCAGAGGTCATTGCTAGGCTGCTCTCCATAATCTTTGAGAGGTCCTGGAGAACGGGAGAGGTGCCTGAGGACTGGAGGAAGGCCAATGTTATCCCACTCTTCAAAAAGGGCAAGAAGGACGACCTGGGTAACTATAGGCCAGTCAGCCTCACCTCCGTCCCTGGAAAGGGGATTTAACAGCTTGTTCTTGCCACCATCTCCAAGCATTTAGAGGAGAGAAGGCTTATCACGAGTAATTAACATGAATTCTGTAAGGGGAAGTGATGCTTGACTAATCTGATAGCCTTTTATGATGGCATAACTAGATGGATAGATGAGGGGAAGGCAGTGGATGTGGTTTTTCTTGACTTTAGCAAAGCTTTCCATACTGTCTCCCATGGTATCCTCATTGCCAAACTT
>VWZO01004830.1:35262-123091 GCA_013396975.1 Bucco capensis
AAGAGCCTGGCTCCCTCCTCCCGACACTTGCCCTTAACATATTTATAAACATTACTGAGGTCCCCTCTCAGTCTCCTCTTCTCCAGGCTGAAGAGACCCAGCTCTCTCAGCCTGTCCTCATAGGGCAGGCGCTCCACTCCTTTAATGATCTTGTTGGCCCTGCGCTGGACTCTCTCCAGCAGCTCCCTCTCCTTCTTGAGCTGGGAGGCCCAGAACTGGACACAGTATTCCAGGTGGGGCCTAACCAGGGCAGAGTAGAGGGGGAGAATAACCTCTCTCAATCTACTGGCCACGCTCCTCTTAATGCATCCCAGGATGCCATTGGCCCTCTTGGCCGCAAGGGCACATTGCTGGCTCATGGTCATCTTCCCATCCACCAGGACTCCCAGATCTTTTTCCCCAGGGCTGTTTTCCAACAGATCAGTTCCCAGTCTGTACTGATCGATGGGGTTGTTCTTTCCCAGATGCAGTACTTTACATTTACCTTTATTAAATTTCATTAAGTTTCTCCCATCTCTCTAGCCTGTCCAGGTCACACTGGATGGCAGCACAGCGTCCTGGTGTGCCAGCCACTCCTCCAAGCTTGGTATCATCTGTAACCTTGCTGACCACTAGTCACAGGCCTCCAGTTAGACTCTGCTCCACCGACCACAACTTTCTGGGCTCTGTCCTTCAACCAGTTCCCAACCCATCTCACAGCACAGTCTCCCAATCTACACTTCTCAAGTTTGGCAATGAGGATACCATGGGGGACAGTATGGAAAGCTTTGCTAAAGTCAAGAAAAACCACATCCACTGCCTTCCCCTCATCTATCCATCTAGTTATGCCATCATAAAAGGCTATCAGATTAGTCAAGCATCACTTCAATTCTCACTAAATTATTCTGTCAGGAATATAATATGATTTTGCTTTTAAACAGCAGTATGTCTTATGGTACTGGTAGCAATGAAATAAAATAATTAAATTCTAGTAATACTGCGTCTTTACCTTACAAAGTTATTTCAAATGTAAAGCTAGTTACTATTGGCATTTTCCTTTTCCTGAACTAGGTTTTCTTGCTGTTTTTCATTGCGGTTCAGGGAAAGCTATGATTGAGAATGCATTGAATTAATTGTCTCTGTGAAGTAGTTTACATTTTTGTAGCTTATAACTGCTTTATATCAACATGAATGTGCTTGTTAATACAGATGGGAATGGCTTTCCTTCTAAGTTAGAGTAGGCACCCACCACCAGCTATCTCTGTTGAGCACACTGCTGTAGGCTCTGCTGTTTGAGAGAGGTCTTTTGACATTTTCTGTATGTCAGTCTTTAACATTATTACTTTTAAGCTAACAAATCAATTTTAGATCTGTATGCTTCTATGAGTACACTTCACATCTTCAGAAATGGTTCTAGCTGATGAATAATGCAAATAATCACATTAAAAGTTATTTCTTTCTGTAATATAACTGAGAAAAAAAGAATCTATCTTTGATAACAATCAATTGTATTGTGAAATTCATGTTTCTTTTATTTATGTTTTTTTACAGGAAAAGCTGTTGTCCAGATCTCTTCAAAGAGGTGAAGATCTTCAGTTTGATCAGGTAGGAGACATGTAATTTGAAGGCAATTTTTGTTGGATTAAGGTAGCCTCTTTTTTTTTTCAGAATAGTGGCTCCACTGTTGTAATGACTTGGAACATACACGTCTGAATCAGCATCAAAAGATTAAGACCTCAGATGTTAGTTAGGCCTTATTTTCCATTGTAGGATATGATATTAAGAATCTACTAGAATAGATTAATTATTTTAAGGTGGTGGTGAAAGCTACTGGGAGAAAGATGCCTGAAATATGGTAGGGAACAAAAAGACTTAATTTATTTCTATTCCTGTTAATAGGCTTTATGTAATCTTAGCCTACATCAGTTATTATTTCAGTGTCTGGGTTTCTGCTTTTAAAAGCAAGTCGTACTAATTTCACTAGCATGGCTTTTAGTGAGGGCTTTTTGACTCTATTTTGACCTTTGCTGAGTATGTAGTCACACTCAGAGGCTCTTCTGTTTCACTTACTATAAGCAAACTGTAATTGGAGTAATGGTCTACTCAATTCATTCACGTTTATTTTCTGTGTATCTTATTATTTTGTATTACAGGCATGTTTTTATCCTGTAACTACTTACAATGGAAGGGTAGCATTCAGATGAAGCCCTGTTAATAGCTTGTTCCTGTTAACTTTTACTGAATAGCATCTTTCTGTATGAAGTTTAGCATTGTGTCCATATCTTCAGTAACTGGATTCTTGTTTCATGCTTTCCATCCATCAAATAGAGGTATTAGTCATTGCAGTGAAATCTGTGGATCTGCTCCTACTTTTCAATTAATGGTCCTCCATGAATCTCTTCTCTCTCCTCCCAAAAGAGAAACAAATGATAGCATGTAATATTTAAAGTACAGATTTCTTTTCAAAGGAAAACAAAACTAAAACCACCACCAAACCCCTCACATTTTTCTAATCTAACTTGCTGTAAGGCCATTATCTCCTAAATGAAAGTTTACTTATAAGAAAAGACAATGGGAAAGGGGTGATAGGGTGTAAATTCTTTGGTAGCTACAATGCTGACCAAAAGCTAAATAATATGCCTGATATGGGTGATCTTAATAAATCTGTAAATCAGTAATATTACTAATTTTTCTTCTAAGTCTGGTCCCTCCTCCTACTGCCTCATTTTACCACAGTTAAGAGGTTTTTTTATAAATTACTAGGAGTCATGTGTTAAATTACATATGATTTCTAAAAATTTGCTGAGTGAAGAAGAGTAAAAAATAAAGCATCTAACTCTTGAAATCTTGTAATATAGAAATAAGCTGAAAATGTAGCATTTCAAAATAATTTGTTTTGATTGTGTGTGTGTATATATGTGTGACAACTTTTTTTGTTCTTTTGTTACCTGAAATCTACTTTGGGTTCATTGACATATGAATGTTAATGGTACTGAATAACTGCTTTAAAGAGTCAGAGTGGAATGGCTCCCTTGTGACAGGGATTGTGAATTTTGAAAGGGTATTTTAAACATTGTTTGGCAAAAGGAGTTAAGATTGCTGCTCTCTATTCATTGCTGGGTATATGAAACCCATATTAAGATCAGCTCTCCAGCAGTGCAGAAGACAGGGCAGAAGATGTAGTATGTGAGAGAGGAGGATCCAGATTGCACAGCCATAGCATCCAGCAGATAAGCTAGAGCTATTGCTGAGCTGTTCTTGTTCACCCAGAGATCTTTACAAAGTTAGGAATTTGAGTCTAAAAAGTGGCTTTAGCTGTAGTGTTGTGATATCTGAGCTAGTAAGTGTTGTACTTTGTGAATAAAAAGAGCATGATTTAAACAAAAAAGGGACTCTGGAAGTGAGAGGGTATCTAGTTAACACTCATTCTGTCCGCTCAGTGAGGAGGAAGGCATGTCATGTTTCCTGTTTGTGTCACAGAAACATGGAATAGCTGCTTGCTAGGGTTTTAAGTTGTTTCTGTTGGAAGCAGAACCAGACCCAAGAGAGTTGTGACTAGATCTGAGTGTGTACAACCAATAAGTTTTGATTTTCAAATTGTACATATCTTTTCTTTGTCATTGAGGTTTTAATTAGAAGAAAAATGCAAATTTAGCCAAAAGAGGTGAAACTTTTGAAACCGAGAAGGAAATTTTTATGTTGTAGCACTTCTGAACTGTTAAAAATGTTAGCATTTGAGTACCAGTGCTTTCCCTTTATGATTCCCAGCACATCAGGAAGCTACCGGAGAGGAGTTTTTTATAGAGCATATATTGCATTTCTTAAAATATTTTTGCTTGTACAGCTTGAAACTCAAATAGCATGTATTTTTCTTCCTGTGTTTGTTGTAGGAATCATACTTGGCAATTTCCTACTCTTGTTCTAAGATACCAAAACTTTTATGATCACACAGAAGCATGTCTTGGCCATCTTAGTGACTGAAAGCAAATTTGTCTCTGGGGTTCAGGCCTGTTCGTGCTTAAGCACAGCTTGAGCAGTGTTTTCAGGATCAAGATTTTGGCCATAGCTGAAATTTGGGCTCTAGCATCTTACTATAGCTTTGCATCCCTCTCTATTGGGTGTGTTAAATGCAGCTATTAGCAATGTGTTACAACCTTTAAAACTGCAGCACACTTTGCTGTTTCATTCTGAGGAATATAAGTACGCATCATGATGACTAGTGCAGCCCTATCCTCTTGGGCATTACAAGATCTTTCTTTGCCTGGATTGCTGCTTTCAACCTAGGCATAATTTAATGCAAAATAAAAGGAGTTTCTTAACATTTTTATATAAAATGATCTTGAATTTAGTATCCAAGCAGTATGGTAATTATTTTCAACAAAAAGATTAAGCATATAGCTCATATTCTGCTTAATAGCAGATGCTATTAAGCTGTGTAGTAGGAGCAAAGATTTCACCTTCCTAATAATTCCAGTGCCTTTTCATTAGAATGTTAAGGATGCAAAACCTGGCAGAAAGTAAATAATAATAAACTGATTTTTACAGTAGTTTCTGTCTTTAGCACATTACCAATGACAAATTTTGTAATTCAAGCAATACAGCTTTTTTCTGTGGAAGATTATGTAAATTGCCTAACTGCTGTTTATGAATAGTTAAGTTTATGAATAGTAGTAGTATTAATAGATTGTGTAAACTTGCAGAACAACTAAGGAGAAGGTTTAGTAAAGCTTAAAATAAAACTTTCTTCTTCTGCTAATAAACCCATGAAGTTCAGAAGGAGGGCAGAGGAGTAGAAGTGCTTTGTGGGGTCATTTTACATTGACAGCACAGGGTCACTTAAGTGTCCCTTACTCTGTTCCTGTCCTGTTGTGTGTGTAGTTGCTGTGTGAACATAACTCTGTGCAACATATTAGATATATCATTTTCAGATAAAGAGCTCTACAATCCTCAAAGTAAAGAAGTTCCTCCTTTATGTTTAGACGTAACTTCCTACATTGAAGTTTGTGCCCATTGCCTCTTGTCCTGTCACTGGGCACCACTGAAAAAAGACTGTCCCCATCCTCCTGACACCCATCTATTAAGTATTTATAAGCACTGATAAGATACCCCGTCAATCTTCTCTTCTCTAGGCTAAACAAATGCAGCTTTCTCATCCTTTCCCCATAAGAAAGGTCATAGAATAGAATCATAGAATGGTTTGGGTTGGAAGGGACCTCTGGAGGCCATCTAGTCCAACCCTCCGGCAGTGGACAGGGACATCCCCAGCTAGATCAGGTTGCTCAGAGCCCTGTCAAGCCTCACCTTGAATGCCTCCAGGGATGGGGCCCCAACCACCTCCCTGAGCAACCAGTTCCAGTGTTCCACCACCCTCGCGGTGAGAAACTTTTTCCTAATATCCGGTCTAAATCTACTCTTCTCCAGTTTAAAACCATTGCCCCATGTCCTTTCACTACAGGCCTTTGTAAACAGGCCCTCTCCAGCCTTTTTGTAAATTCCCTTTAGGTACTGGGAGGTCACTAATAGGTCCCCCCGAAGCCTTCTCTTCCCCAGGCTGAACAATTCCAGCTCCCTCAGGCTGTCTTCATAGGAGAGGTGTTCCAGCCCCCTGATCATTCTTGTGGTCCTCCTCTGGACCCACTTCATCAGGTCCATGTCCTTTCTGTGTTGTGGGCTCCAGAACTGGACACAGTATTCTGGATGAGATCTCACCAAAGCAGAGTAAAGTGGCAGAATCACCTCTCTCAATCTGCTGGTCATGCTTCCTGGGTTGTGCTGGGCCGTCCAGTAAGTCCCAGCTGCCTCTCAGGGGAAGGGTGAACTGCTTCCTCACTGGAGAAGCTGCTGTGTTATCCCCTTGGGGCAAAGTAGAAATCCTGAAAGCTACAGGAAAATCTCTGCCGATGACGTAGATGCTTGCAGAGCTTTTTCAGATGTCCAGGGTTGTTAGTAGCCCTTCTCTGTACCCTCTCCAGAAGTTCCCTGTCCTTCTTTAACAGGGAAGACCAGAACAGGACACAGTACTCCAGATGTGGCCTCACTAGGGCAGAGTAGAGCGGGAGGATAACCTTCCTTGACCTGCTTGCCACACTCTTCTTGATGCACCCCAGGATGCCATTGGCCTTCTTGGCCACAAGGGCACATTGCTGGCTCATGGGCATCCTCCTTTCCACACAGACACCCAGGTCTTTTTCAACAGAGCTCCTTTCCAGCAGATCAGTTCCTAACCTGTACTGGTACATGGGGTTATTCTTCCCTAGGTGCATTACTCTATTCTTGCCCTTGTTGAATTTCATAAGGGTTTTCTCTGCTCAACTCTCCAGCCTGTCAAGGTCATGCTGGATGGCAGCACAGCCTTCTGGTTCATCAGCCACTCTTCCCAGTTTCCTTCTTCTTGTAACTTGAAAAACTGACAGGTTAACAAGTTGAATGAAGTATTCAGATGGTTGAAAGAGATCCCCCTGAGGTTTCCGTATGGTTCATTTGCCCCTATCCCGTCCTCAAACCTGAAAAATCAAGATGCTTCAAATGAAGACAAAAGTAAAGACACTGATGTTATCTTGGTTTTCCAGATTAGTCAGTAATAGATGTTACAGAATGAGGATGGCGTCTATTGGAACCTCTTATTTGAAAGATGCAAGAGATACTTAATACGTGGCATCAATGAGTGAATTGGTAACTCTTCTTTTTCAGCCAGTATTCTGGGGAGTGGCTTGCTGCCTGCTGCCTTCTGGCAGGAAGTTTATAGCTGCTTTATGCTGTCTTTCTCCAGTCATTCTTCTCCTCTCTAAGCTTGGACAGTGATGAATTCTGTTAAAGTTTAAGTTAAAGGAAGTTTAGAGGATTTTTCATACCGTCTTATAATGGTTTCTATTCCCACTATTTCACGGCTAAGTTTGCAACTTCTGGGTTTTCTGAAAGAAGCAGTTGATGGGGGACTCATGTTGCACATGAATACAACTTGAGATCTACAGCAGTCAGATGTATTAAAAGTAGAGCAAAATAGCTGAAAGGCTCTTATTTTTGCTTGTATAATAACTAAAGAAGCATGCTTTTGTAGATTACCCTCAGTTTAGGAGGATTACCTCTTATCTGTCATTTGTAATCTAGAAGTTGCCTATACTTCAGAGATATGTACAGAACATTCGGTGACATTCTAAAAACTCTGCTCTTTTCTCAGTGGTTTTATTCAGGTTATCTGTACTAATGTATGGTTCTGCGATTCCCTTGAGCTTTAGAATGCTCTGTTTGCTAAAATTTATCATAATTGACTTAGTGTGTCATAGGAAAATGATCAGAAGGGTGTTTTGCAACCTAAATAATTCTATGGTTCTGTGATATTTGCAGTAATTGTCCTAGGTGAAAACGATACATAAACTTGCCACTTGGTAAAATTATCTGTGTTTTTTAGCATTAAAAACTACTTTGAAAGAATTATTATAATTTGAGGATTTTTAGATTGCTACTATTTTTCTTTTTTTCCAGTTGATAAGCTCTATGAGCTCAGTAGCAGAGCACTGTCTCCCCTCCTTATTACGCACCTTGTTTGACTGGTACAGGCGTCAAAATGGAACAGAAGATGAATCTTACGAATACAGACCTCGGTCTAGCACAAAATCAAAGGGGTAAGGGATTTTCCTTGCAAAAGTCAGTTTGATTTTTGTGTGCTTTCTTCTAAGAAAATGTGTGCCTTGTACTTTTTGGACAAGTATTTTGTATTTGGATCTGTCATTACTTAAATCCATGCAGAAAAAGTATTGGGCTTCTTTGAGGTTATATATTTAACTTGCGTAGATTTTATGCATAATAGTGACTGTGATATGCATTAAGTGACTTAATGATTTGGGGTTAATATACAGAAGTTGGATGCTGATAATTCCAAACTAGTTTGTCCCTTGTTGAATTGTTTTGGCTGTTGTCCCCTTTCAGAAGGGGACAAGGTGTCAGTGCTGCACCAATCCCCAAAGTCTTTCTAACTATTCTTCTTTTTAAAAACATCTGTAACAGTTACTGCATGAAAGACGTGTACCCCTTCTCTGCAATATTTGTGTTCAGTCTTGTGTATGATACCTGTGTTCTTGATTTCTTATTTTAGAGATGACCAACAACGTGAAAGAGATTATCTACTTGAAAGGAGGGACTTAGCTGTAGATTTCATTTTTTGTTTAGTTTTAATAGAGGTTCTAAAACAGGTAAGCTCTTTTGCTTTGGCAGACTTCTTTTAATCTTTCACCTTTAATGTCAGTTTTTATCATCTCCTTTAAATTTTATATTAAAAACTCTAGCATATATCTGATGTCCATATGAAAAGCTGTAATTATACTGTCAGTAGAATAAAGCCTTTGGCCTCTCCTGTCTTTTGTTTACTTGCTTGCATTATTTCAGTACACATATCTTGGATCCACTAAGAGCTGTGGATGTAGTGCAAAAAGCAAAACAGTAAAAAATAGCATTTTATTTATGTTTAGTACCTTTTGTCTGTGTAAACATTTTCTAAAAACAGTGTGAAATCATTAAGTGACAAGTTGAAAAAGTCACTTTTTAAAAAAATAAGAAAGGGTAAGTCAGTTGGCTTGGCCTTACAGTGTAGTGCTAGAAGATGTCATGCACAATTTCTGTTTATATAAAACTTGTGTCGGTCTATGAACAAGAGTTTGGCTTCAAATAGCAGCATTTTTTACACATTTTTTGAGAGGCAAAAAAGATTACTGTAAGAAACAGTTTGAAATATGAAGCAGAGGAGCAAATTTCACATCTTTTATGTATAAATACGTTAAATGGCTGTACTAAGTAAAGCAAGAACTATGGTTTAATTTGCAAGTAATTTGTAGTTTTATGTCTGTGGTTGTGTATGGCATGTTTGTGATACAGGGAAAAACAAAAACAGTAAAAACGAAAGAGCTGCCTATCCTTTTCTGAGACACTGACCAGACATCCAAAATTATATTCCTATACGGCCTGCACAGAGATACAGAGAACAGTACTCAAAACATCAAAATCTTATGTGTTAGCATTTTACAGATAATCTTTAATTCATGCTTTCTTTGAGTGCCAAAGAAAAAAGGAATCGGACTAGGTTGTTTAGGACTGCAGGATTGTATGGGTAGCTTCTGTATTTTGAACTGGTACTAGTTTTTCTGTTGAATAGAGTACATGTTGCCAGTGATTCAGATGTTAGGAGAGGTGCCAAAGTTGTGGTCTTGAAGAGAGTCTGTGGTGACTCTTGTAATGCTTGGTGAGCCTCTCACACTTATACTCCAGACAAGATAGCTTTTGTTAATTTTATTTTTATAAGGATGTTTTCCTCTGCTAAAAACTTGCAGTGGGCTACTAAACACAGATATATCACTTAAGAGAGTCCTTCAGCCAATTTAGTGTTAAAAGTTACCTAAAGGAGGGTTTGTACGTTCTGCCTATTATGCGACTGTGCAATTAGGCAGTCAGAGCTCAGAAAGGATGACTTTTTATCAATACACATATTGACATTCATATGGCATCTCTCTTCCTGGTATCCCTATAATTGCTTAATTCTTAGAAACTGGTTTTAGAGGGCGCAAGGGGTATGATCCGGCCCTTTTTGTAACACTGACCAACTGGAGAGAGAGTGACAGATACGACCTACGTAGGAACAAAAATCTTTTGCTTAAGTGACTGCGTATTACTCAGAGTATGAATATGCTTGTAAATAGCCAGTTACAATAAGTGGAAGTTCTTGGACAAACTGCTTTGTTGATATTCTCAAGTAGTAAGTGCTTCACCTTCTGTAGCCAAGACAGTAATCTTTTCTTCTAATGTATTTTAGTGAAAATATTAATCACTCTTAATCAGTAATGTTTAGAACAGTTATCCTAATGCCTACCTAAATTGCTTTGAAATTTTAAAGATATTATGACTTCATAATTATCTGTAGTGCTTTTTTTAAAGAATGCATTTGGTTTTCAAGCAGATGTTTTATTTTAAACCCAAGAAAAGTGGTAATGTCAAAGAGAACCTCAGTAAAAAAGAGCCTTCTAATCAATTCTTGGTTGTGGTTTCTCACCAAAGCATTACATATTCCTAGGAAGATTTTTTTTTTTCTTTTATATTTTGCCTGCTTTCATCTGGAGAAAGTCTAAAATGGAGATGATCTTCTGCATTCTGTTTTGTCTTGCTTTATATTATTAACTGCCTTTTGAGGTTAGATCTCTAAGAGTAGCACCATACATGGTAGAAAGTGTGGAAAGATGCATAGTTAACCTAGTCTGATAAATTTTCATAACAAATTCATAGTGTTTATCTTACTGTTTGTTATTTTATTATGAATTTAATCCCTAGAAGTCAGCGTGCAAAATAATCTAAGCGAAAGTCAACACAGGTTGTGTAAATATTCATATATTGCAGAATTAACTTGATATCATATGCCAGCAAAGGATATGTCCTTTGATATTAGTGAAAGATTTCTACAGGACATCTCACAGTACTAATTATTTCATACATACTTACATATGTGTATATATACATGCATAGTTACATACACGTAAATTATACCTGCATTTCAGATACCTGTTCATCCAGTGCCAGATCCTTTAGTACATGAAGTTCTAAACTTGGCTTTTAAGCACTTTAAACATAAGGAAGGGTAAGTTTCACTTGTGTACTTTAAAATGTGTTATGTGTATTACTAGCCTGTGTTTGTCTGCTGTGATTGTTCTCCTTTGCATCACATGTGACATGTTGGTGATAAACAAACACTGATTGATATCTTTAAACTGAAAATATATCTTGAAAGAACACAGCTGTGTTCAATACAATGCTGAGTTTATTTTGCTTACAATATAAAGAATGATTTGCATATCCAGCCAGAGTAAGAAAAGTCTGAATTTGAATAACTATAATGCACTTCCTATGTAGAATATTACTCTTATGTCCACTCAAGAAAACTATAGCGCTTTAAATGTCACCCATGTGTTTCATACTTGAGTTTCATTGTTTTTCTGGTAATAATTCACTTTGCTATGGAACAGACTTTTTGTTTGTAATTGGGAACATGCTTGGTGTTTAGAAGAACAAAACTGTATTTAACGTTTTCTCCCTCTGTTTTTTTCTCTTTAGGTATTCAGGAACCAACACTGGGAATGTGCATATTATTGCAGACTTATATGCAGAAGTAACAGGGGTTCTTGCTCAATCAAAGTAAGTTCAGTCTCTGGCTCTTTTTGAAGTTTGGGGAAAAATTGCTCTATACTTAAAAGACTAGTTAATATAGTAGCATTTTATTAATGACCCCAGTAACTAATCCTTTAAATGTCAAGTGTAGTCAGGTGTAGTCTGGCATGTTTGTCTTGTTGGTCTCATGTTCTAGCACAATAAGTTTGAACAAATCAAGAAATAATCTTTAGTACAACACTGAATTGTTTTGCTGGCAACTTGTGGGTGCAGGAGAAGGAGGCCTGGTATAAGTCAGTAGTTGTTGTTTGGTTAATGAGTATATTCCAATGTATTGATCATTATGCCTACATTTTAGGTGCCAGGGTTCATCTTGCCTGTGCTTCTTTTAGTGTAGGTGCTGTTATCATTAACAAACTAAAGGAATTGATTCAAACTTACAGCTGTCATATAGAAGTAACTAAGAATGCAAATAATTGCCATCTGCGTCCCTTGTTCAGGTTTCAAGCTGTTAGGAAGAAGTTTGTCACTGAGTTAAAGGAACTGCGACAAAAAGAACAGAGTCCTCATGTAGTACAAAGCATCATCAGTTTAATTATGGGAATGAAGTTTTTTCGAGTAAAGATGTATCCTGTGGAGGATTTTGAAGCATCATTTCAGTTCATGCAGGTAAATGAGAATTAAAGAATACTGAAATTACCATAATTTTGATTAAGTCATGAAGCTACAGTGATGCTTGCTGTGATCAGTCAGTCACTCTACTTGTGTGTCATCCTTCACCTTCATCCTTTTCTGTTTATCTCATAAGTTCTCAGAGGTATGAATCATTTATTTCTCTGCAGTTCACGAGTACCTAGCATAATGAGAGCCCTTTCTCAATTATCTCAGTAATGTGGAAAACTTGTAATATATGACTTCATTCAAGTCTAAGTGAAAACTGGTAACAATCAAATTAAATCAGTGGGATTTCATGATTACATGAAAATTACATGATATATCTATTTTTATCATCTGAGATGCCAAGTAACAGTTGGTTAAAAACCACTTCAGTTAATTTTCAGACAGACCTAAGATGTCTTGGTTTGATTTTCTTGATCGTGGATTAAAAATTGTCCCAATGAATAACCTTGGCCATTCAACAGTAACTGAAGTTATTGCAACTTGCTCATAAATTTTCTTAGAGATATTTAACAACCATTGACATTGATCTCAATCCTGAAAATGCTAACATACACATAGGTACTTTCCATTGTGTCCAGAGTGGTCAGTTGTATATAGTGGAGTGTGCAGATGTGTAAGGATTATTTATTTCTCTGTAAAGTTTTCTTTACATCACAGTAATCTTGAAAATAAGAGTGTGTGTATATATATATATATATAAAATATATATAGTATTTTCTAACAATTTCAATAGATATAAGTGTTTATTTTTTAAAACTTCAGAATATTCTGAAGAAAAAATGTGCTTATTTATATTTTATATTCTGTGTACTCTTTATATTCTGAACAGAAAGTAAATAGCTGTCTGGTATTACAAATGGTCTTCTTTAAATTTCTCTTTAATTGCTGGGGAAACTTGTTATAAAGTTTCTAATGTTTTGTAAAGTTGATATTGTCAAGGAATATAAGACTAACTTAAACACACTGCATGTTTTAAATTCAAACTGACAATTAGTGTGATACAGCTGTTGGCTTTTATGGCATAGTGACATTTGTTTTCTTTTTTCTAAATATTTTTCTAATGCTTCGTTACTAAGGAATGTGCTCAGTACTTCCTGGAAGTGAAAGATAAAGATATAAAACATGCACTTGCTGGTTTGTTCGTGGAAATTCTCATCCCTGTGGCTGCTGTAAGTATTTTTTTAATTTCTAAGTTTTCTCAGTTTTCTAAAGCTTGGTCAACATGTCAGTGAGAAGTTAAAGCAGCTCAGTATGCCTCAAGTTGACCATTTACCACAAGCTCAGAAAGTTTTATCATAGTAGATGATTACTTGCTGTGACAGTTGCCTAAAATGATAGTTGTAGTAGCAAATGCTAGACCACAGTGAGTTTGGCACGCTATCCCAAAAAATGGCAGTTCATGGCTTGGTGTTGCATCATCAAGGGACATATCTTGTTATGGAGAACTGGGATGTTTAGATCCTGTTTTGTAGAATGAGTTCTATAAAGACTAGTACTCCAGGTGGAAATCCCCTCTAAGCAAGCTTGCAGGAAAACAAACATAAGTCTCTCTGAACTCTGCATCCTCTTTCAAACTATCTGCCTTGCCCTGAGCCATGGAGAAATGCTTCTCTCTCTTCACTGGTCTCAACCTTGTCAACCTTGGCTTTATTAAAAAAAAAACAAAACTGGAAAGGAGACAATCTGTCTTTTTAAGGCATGACTACAATGAGGAGGTGTTAAGTAGTAGCTGTTTATAAGTCTCAAACTTACATGGGCATACTTGCACTCTTCAAGAGGAGAATTTCTTGTCCTATTTAAAAGTGAATGCATTTGTGGTTTTGAACTCCAGAGTTCCTCAGCAGTTAGAGTGGGGGGTGCATAGTGAAAGTGCTTAGCATTTAAGTGAACATGAATATTGGTTTGCAAAATCATTATTTAAATATAGTGAGAATGAGGCAGAAGCAGCATTTGGGAATTGGGGCTCTCCAGTTGTAATGGTGAAGGCATGCATACTGGCTGTGCAGAGCACATGTGCTCTTCTGTGGATCACTTCCTACAAGCATAGCCTGAATCAGCGCTTTAAACAGTTGGTGAGGGAGGCTTGATCTTGCCTTCTGAGTCATTGAGTCTAACAATTTCATACAAATGGAGCTTCTTAAATAGAAGCAGAAAGCCCCATCCCAGATTGAGATGCAGTTGAGAGGGTTAGTCATTCTCTTGGAAGATGAGAGATAGAGGTTTTAATGTTTTTGAAGCAGATGAAGGAACAGAATCTAGATTTTTCTGTATCCTGGATACAGAAGATTGCTTAAGTGAGGAAGCTCTTTGGTTGCTGGCACTGTGGCTTCTTTACTGTCATTCCCTTGCTTAGTCATTCAGACATTTTTAAAAACATGTCCTGATTTGTACCCTACAGGTATGACAGATGACAGTGTATTTCACAGTGGGGAAGTTAAAGCTGGTCTGTAAGCCCGAGGTTGTATTACAAATTCAGTGGTGCTGGTAACAACTGACTCATCTGCCACATGGAGTTAGTGGGTACTGATGAACTTGTAGCTTAAGAATAGCAAAAGATAAATAATTTGGGGGTATGTAGGTAGTGATTTAAAATGTAACTACTTTCTCAGCTCATTCTTCTTGGATTTGTACATGTTACAGAGATATACTTTTATGCTTCTGCATATCACAAATATTTTCAGTATCCTTAGCAGAGCGAACATGCCATATCTTTTAATAACTTTGAATAATTACTTTATAGGGAAATCAGGGGTATATAGGATTTCTTCCAGAAAAGCCAACCCCCTGTGCAATACTCTATCCCAATTTGATAAAGCAGAAGCACAACATAAAACAGTAGGATCATCAGAGGTATCCACAGAGAGGCCTAAGATACTTGCAGAGATTTTGATAAAGAAGGTAGCTCCCTGATTTGTGAAAGGAAGCTATTCTGTATGTAAGGGCACAGTGGGTAAAAAAGGTGTAGGGCTCCATGTATCCGTTTCGTTAATTCTGAAAGCTGAACAAAGGCAACTGCTATGGTTGGTTGGCTGGTAATCGTGAATAGCATTTCCTAAGCTTTCAGTTTTCACAACTGGAGGACATAAAAGAAAAGGGAAGCATTAAAGAGGGGAAGAGTGAAAAAGTTGTAGGTGTTATTTTTTCAGTTATATGAAATCATGCTTATAAAGAGTTTCAGTGTGGTTTTGATATGTTAGTTGGTGGCAAATACTTTTTCTTCTTTAAGTATGGAATACAGGCCACATTATTAAAGTAGTGGATTTTTAGTGGGTTTTTGGTTAGTTTTGGTGGTAGTGGTTTATTTATTTTAATTGTATGGGTGTAGTGTACAACATGATTCCTTAGGCTTCTATTTACATTCAGATAACAGGCACAGTCTGAAAATCACTTGGNTCAGATAAATACACTCAAATACCTGATGTGAGATTTAACTTCTGACTATCCTTGACTTCATGGAAATCTTAATGTATATTTAAATTACCTTCTGTATAAACTTGTAAACCCTTTTATGTATGTATTTTTTTATAGGCTGTTAAAAATGAAGTGAATGTGCCATGTTTGAAAAATTTTGTGGAGATGCTTTATCAGACTACCTTTGAATTGAGTTCAAGAAAGAAGCATTCGCTGGTATTTTAAAGAAATATTTCAACTTCTCCATTTTGCTCATCTTATACTTTTAAGCTAGTACATTATATGAGGCAAAGCTAACAACTGTGTTAAATCTTAACTCCTCATTTCAAGTATAATTAAATTCACACTGTATGTACATTTGCTGTAATTTTGATTTGTTTCTCTGTGCAAGATACATGCTCTGTTATCTCACTCGTGAGATTGTCTTGAAAGCAGTTCTTGATTTTGATTATTTTAGTGACTTAGCACAGAGTTATTTAGCCCCGTGTCTTCTAAAAGGAACTTGCCTTCAGGGAGTCTGTGTATTTAAGTAATGTTTAATTAAAATATGTAAATGTCAGTCAAGACTTTTCCAGCAAAATAGCAGCCTGTTAATAGCCCTTCTCTGTTTGTTTTCTCCTCGCCTCTTACACTTCAGTTTGCTTTTTCTGATATTTTTTATTAGCTCTTTTGGATATAAATATCTGTGTTGGTTTTTGGTTTTGGTATTTTTCCTAAGACTGCATCTCAAGAAGGATTTGAATCTCTTATTAATGCAGTATTTGATAGTTCTTGATGACCATGTTTAAGGTTGATTCACTTCACTTTGCTGGAAATGTAGAGCTAAATTTTGCATTACAATTGGCATATTGAGTAAATGCAAGTGAATTTAAAATTATTTATTTTCACTTTCACATTAGGGATGAACTTTACTTTCTAGTGTTCTGAGCACAGAAAGCATGTGTCATTGTACATAATTAAACTCCTTATCTGAGAATAACATTGATGTTGATATTAGTATTCACAATGTCATTTTATTTGTGAAGTCAAAAGCATTTTTTACATCAAGATCATGATTTACCTGTTCATTATCATTCTCTAATTTTACTCCATAACAAGATAATCTGCAATCAGATTTGTTATTAATCACCATTAGGTGTTCCATTAAATTATGTGATGTTTAAACAAACCTTATGTTACTAAAGCAAAGTCATGCTATTCTGCATATTTATAGACTAGATAAAATTGTGTTTTATTCCTTACTAAAAATGGACCTTGAGTAGAAGTAACGTTTCTGACAACCTAAAGTCTGCCTTGGTTTTTACTGAGTTGGCAATACTTTTCCTGAATATTCTTCTTAGAGGCAATTCCCTCTCCCAGCATGTAGGACCTCATGAACTGAATCATATGGTTGCAGAGAAAGAGCAAATATGGTACAAAGGATGAGATCTGCACTCAGTCTTTATTTGGGATCAGGCCTTGCTCTAGGTGATGACCTTCACTGTGGTCCCACTGCCCCAGTCTTATACGATGAGCTCCTAGAGCACGTAGTTATTCCCAGGACATCATGCCTGGCATGTGTGTTCTAGTGCAGGTGAAAGGCTGCCATGCAGTGCTAAAAGTGGGAGACAAGAACCAACTGTGTGTCTCGTTCTCAATGTACAAGACTTAGGAGGTCTGCAAAGAGCAATTTGATCAATTCTTTTTCCCCCCTACTCATAGGCTTTGTATCCATTGATCACCTGCCTGTTGTGTGTCAGTCAGAAACAATTTTTTTTAAATAACTGGCACGTTTTCCTGCAGAACTGTTTGTCACATCTAAAGGTAAGAATCCTTTTCAATTCAGGAACTGTTGCAAATTGATAGCATCTATTCCAATACGTCCTCATCATTCTCATGCCAAATAATTAATATTCGGCTGTTTAAAAGGACACTGCAAAATATATATATATTTTTAAAAATGTAATGTCTTTAGTCTCCATTACTATTAAACTTAGTACTAAGCTTTTGTGATGCTATGTAATGCTGGAAATAGTGGGGACTATAAGGCTTTTTTAATAAAATCTGCAGGAGAAGTATCTGTTAATAAATGCTGTTTATGCCAGAGAAAGTGCAAACAGTAATTCTTCATGTACACATTATTTGTGAGAAAGTAGCTTGTCTGTTCTTTTAAGTAAAATGTATAGTAAGTGCAAATCTTTTCTTTTATTCACTTATTGAAGGAATAGGAAATGAATTGGGACTCCAGAGAAGAGATTATATTAACAGCCCATATATATGTTTGATATATGATATATGGTATATGAACATGATATATGTTGTCCAAATAAAAATTGCAGAGTCCATTTAACTCCTGACTTCAGTTGATAGCATTGTAAACATAAGTTGGTTGATGAAGAGATCACGATACGTAGAAATCAGCATTTTTAGTGACTTGCTTGTAGCATTAATTGTTGTACCTGTTCTTTACTTAATTTTGATTAACATAGTTCATGATTTTGCCTAATGTGTTGATTTTGATAATTTTGATAAATTCTTTGATCCACCCTCACAGTATTCATTCTGGTTAGGTATGAGTGACTGTTCTGTAGCTGATTGATAAAATAAGTAAACCAATGTGAAGGCAAAAAAGGAGATGAGTTTAGCTGCTTGGATTGTTTTTTAAGACATTTTGTTTTCATGACATCTTTCACACTTTTCTGTTGCTTGTTGGTTTTTTGTATATTTTTCATCTAACATTGCAATTCTTTTCCAATATTTGCCTTGTATTTTTTGTTTATTTTGCTTATGGAGGCTGCTTTTGCTTTTGTTTTTAAAGCTTTTAAAAAAATTCTTACAATCTAGGAGTTGCATTTTTCTGGCATAATGTCCATTGCTGATAATGGATGTATTAAAACTGTAGTTGCCAGTGAGTTTAACTGGTAGTTGCTGAGCATGCATTTATATTTTTCTTAGTTTTGTTAACCACTAACAGCTTAACACATTTACTGTAAGGCTCTATTCAGCAGAAATTATATATATAAATTTCTGCAGCTCAGAATTTGTAGTGTTATGATGCTATGCCATCAGTGAGTTATTTAGGATATTTTATGGCTTGGGTTTAATTTGGCTCACCAAGTACTATTGGTTACTTGTGTGCCTGCCTTGTTCAGGAACTTTGTTGAGTTTAATTTTGAACAATACACCTCCACTGCCCTCAAGTGTCTCATGAATTAATGCATTCCTTTGTTTCTGGAGCTAATTAAATGCATGCACTCTGTAGTAAGTAATCTCATTAATTTATAAATCTGAATTTCACAGCAGTTTAGTCTTTTAGTTTTCCCCTTCCCCATTTTGTTTCCCAATTTCCTGTTGACTAAAGTTACTTTATCTGCAGTTACCTAAATATGTAAAATGCAGTAAGGATTCCAAATCCCTTGTCTCTAGTGTCTTTGTTATTTAATAAAGCAATCATGAGAGTTACTGGGAGATACTTTAGAGTACTGAAAAGGTTTATCCACTCCTACTATATTAGTTAAAATTTACAAATTACTGACCACCTGGATGCATTCCTGTGTGACCTCGTCTAGGTGATCCTGCTCTGGCAGGGGGGTTGGACTAGATGATCTTTCTAGGTGCCTTCCAACCCCTGACATACTGTGATACTGTGATTGAAGTAACCACAACGCTTAGTGTTGTAAGGACAAGAGTACATTCCCATTAGGAAATCCCCAAGAGGTAAACTTAAGTCATGGTTTCATGGTACTAAGTTTATTCCCTGGTGACTGCCCAGTGCAAACTCTTACCTAGCACTGGACACCGTATGGTCATGCTTTGGTGACAGAAATAAGTAATTTTTCCCATTTGCCCTGGTGTGAAGGCTCACATCTTCGGAATACCCTGCAGTATTTTGGTGCTATGTTGTACGTGATAATGCTCCCGAGAATGCTCTGAATGCTAATCCAGTACTAGTAATATTTACTGCCCTTCTAAACTCTTTGTACTGGGTTTCAGTGCATGCTACTTTTAGTTATCCTCAAAGCAAGGTGATTGTATGAGGAAAACATAGCAGCCCTGCTGAAGGGAGGAAGCCTAAGGGTCTGGACCAATGCAAATAGCAGATCAGTGAGTTGTAAGAGTCAGTTTATACAGGAGTGTACCTGGTATATGTGTAGGTGGCCTTCTCTCACAAAGCGATTGTGATGCTGTTTCAGCATTGAGCCCAGCAGGCCATTGCTTTACACACTGTAGTATAGGCAAAATTCTGAATTTGTTCAGAAGAGAATAACACTAGTTCAGTACTGTAAAATGTTTTGCTTACTTTGACTAGTAATTTAGATAGACTACTTCTAGCAGGTTTGTCAGAAAGCTGATAGATTCTTGGAAGAAGCTGAGTTGTTGTGGTATCCTTACCACCTCTTCTAGGGAGAGGAAGGAATGTCTAAGAAAGCTGCTGCAATGAGGGAGAAAAATGTTTACATTCTGCACTACTGCTGGTTGGAAAAGATTTTTTTCCCTCACAGTTTAACCTTAGTGCCTGTTACCACAAAACCTTGAAAGTTAGAGGAACATTTTCTGCCACTATAGCAAAACTTGTATTTCTACTGAATAGAGTCCTTACTAGACAGCTATCTGTTGGTTTTGTGCTTTTTTTCATCTAACATGCATGTGCCTTCCATTCTCATGTTTGTTATGTTTTGCTGTCTCACATTGCTTTATTTAGATGCCATCTAACAACAGTATCAGAAAACAAATAGAAACACTGCAGGTGAGTTAATATATTGTTTTAACTCAGTGAAAGTTGCTTTGTCTCATGCAAATACTTTTTTTTTAATGGTAATTGTTGTATTTTGTGCTTTCCTTTCTTTGTAAAATTACTGTTAGGTACTGTTAAGGAGCAAGAGGACAAAGAATAGCTAATGTTTCAGAGATCTTTTTTTCTTGCCAGGGACTAAAGGAGAAAGAGCAGAAAATTATCTAATATCATTTTTCCTTGGGGGTGGAAACGTGGCTTTGTGAGATTGACTATAAGTATCACAGCTGGTGTACCTGAACAGTAGTGCATGTTTCCACTGGACGTAAAGAACCTATTGAGATGTATGGTTTTCTCTGTTAATTCATTTAAAAAAGTGTCTTGCATGCCAGCAAACTTGAAAACATTTTCACAGTAAAAAAATGTGAAACTGATTTACTATAACAACTTGCAGTGCACTAACTTCAAAGACTTTTACACTGTTGGTTTTGCAGGTTTTAAAAAGTAGAAATTGTTTTAGTTCAGAACAGAAGAAAAGTTTAACATCAGTATTAAAAAGTACTTTCTTCAGTAAGTGACTACATTTGACTAATGTGCAAAAACTGCTGTTTTGTTTCTTGCCTTCATTAAAATATGTTTCATTGACTCATCTTAATGTGTCATGTAACACCACTGTAGATTTGCTCTTTGTTTGGTTTTGTAACAGAGATACAGTTCTTGAGAGTTTATTCCATAGTCTGCTGATATAATTTATTTCAAAGATTCCAGGGTTTTAAATGGGGGGGAAAAGCCCCCAAACAAACAAACCTCACAAACCCAAGAGTGTTTAAAAAATCTGACAGGCATTAGCTAAAAGGACTGAAATTCACTGAGATTGGTGAATTACATATCCATATATACTGTATTCGAGTTGCAGTAATCTCAAAGAGAAAAGGAAATACTGACATATTAACACCAAGTATACAGGAAGTATGCCATAAATTAGACCCAGAAAGCCATTTTCTTGTAGCCTATTTGTTTAGTTCCTAGTTGTAGGAAGAGATAATGGAAGTTTTTCCTGCTTAATAACTCAGAAGTACTACTGTATTTATTTTGTAGCTCTTTTTAAAAGGTGAATTCCTCTTTCTACATTGTTTTTTAACGAAGAGGAAAACCTTGTTATAACAGATCAGAAGTAGCTATATTGGGTGATAAACCTCCTAACACTGTAAAATATCTGCTACCTACACCATTTTTTTATTAGATACTTGAAAGCCAATAGTTAATTTTTGGTTTTCTTCTGGATCTCTAAATTAAGCTCCCCTTTGGAATATCAGAAAAAAGAACATTGAAGGATTACTTCTAGACTGAATTCACCAGCCTGCTTTGAACGTCAAGAACTGTTAGCCTGTAGATTAAATATGATGAGTAATAATATCATGGGGGGTTGCTGTTTTAGTTGATTAAATTCGGAGCTATCACAGTATCACCCTCTCATACAATTATGCGTGTTTGCTTCTTCCTCGCAGAAGCACTGCCAGTAAATTAGCTGGACAGTGGAATGGTTATTTATCTTAATGCTAACCAGGGACAAGTGTAACTTTTTACTGCTTACATTTTATCCACATCACCTTCCTAAACTTATCGACTGCCTAGTTGCAGGTTTGCTAGTTCAGAGGTGATGGCAGGAACACATTGATGAGTGTGAAGGGAAGGCAGAACAGTATTAGTCGCTGATGTAGACTGGATTGAGTTTTTCCCTCTGATATTCTGATAAAGCAGTCATATATGTTATTTGTCTGTGAAGTGTACCACTTTTGGCTCTTGTGATTTTGTGATAGGCTTTTAGCCTTCCTTAAAGTAAGCTGCTGCCAAAACAAATAGTCCTGATCCACCTGTATTAAAGCTGTCCAAGTTGAATTCTCCTTTGTATAGTCTGTTGAACAGACATGGCCATGAAATTATTTGGATTGGCTTACTGTTCGAGCAAATGCCAAGGGAGCAGTGAGATTGCAGAGGAGAGAATCAAGAACGAGACCATCTCTTTTCAAAAAACAGCATGGTCTTAAATCTACTTATGCCCTTTGTGAAGTTGCACTCCACGTGTCCTGGAAAGACAAAGTAGTCTTCTCTTCCGACTCATGGGCTTGTGGTTGAGGTGACAAAATGTGAAATTACTTAGGTTCAAGTCATCATGTAGGTATTTCTTAAAACAGAGAGACTTCACTGGAGATGAGGAGGGTTTGTTTGGGGAGTTTTTTGATTTTTTTTCTTTGAGGTTTAGGGGTTTTTGTTTGTTGTTTGTGTTTTTAACTGAGAGAATGCCCTAAAAGAGGACAACTGGGAGTCCTCTATTCTGTTCATAAGCTCATATTTATGGCCAATTCCAAGATTATAAATACATCAAGAATCCCTAGTTGGAAGAGGGATTGCCAGAGTTGGTACAAAGAATGTTAGTTTACTGTTTTACACAGTTTAAGAGCTAGGTGGAGCAAATTCCTAGTAGCAGCTTTAAGACAAAAAGAATTGTTTTTCATACAATGCATAATTTAAACTGAGTTATACCACAAGATTTTCTATTAATTAAAGGAAAAGCTAGCTTAACTGTTACAATAAAAATCCATTGGAAGTGAGTAAACACTAATATAGCCCACCGGAGATGGCTAAGTGGGGTGATGCTTGGAGTGCACACCAGAAGCATCATCTTTGTGTGCCTGCCCTGTTTTGCATTCTTTTCTTCTGCATTGCTGCTCTCTGCTGTCATAAACTAAATGATGGACTTAAACTGTGTGCCTGATCCAAAGCAGCTACTCTGATGTTTTCGACAAACAATAAGTTAGTTTGCTATGAAGTAGGTTTTTATTACTAATAGCTTTCTGAGGAAAGTTCTTGGAAGCAATACACTCTTGGTGCTCATCTGAAGAGGAATATCTGCTTTTTAGGTACTCCTCTGCTCTCAGAATGAAAGACATGTAAAATAATTTAGAATTACTTGTTAAATATTCAGGTGGTATTGGAAATACGTTTTTAAGAAAACAACTTGTAGTCAGTGTTAAACACATCAATTTTCGTTTTTTAAAAACTTTGAAAATATTCTCAAAAGTCAAATGAGTAATAATAGAATTTTCTGAGTGTCCTACAGGCAACAGTAACTGTATTTCTCATTTATTTTACAGAATAAAGATCCCAAAATGTCCCGAGTTGCACTGGAATCTTTGTATAGATTATTGTGGGTTTATGTTATTAGAATAAAATGTGAAAGCAACACTGTAACTCAAAGGTAAGTTCATTATGCAAAGTATTTTAAATTATTGGGTGGTGGGGGATTTTTTCCCCCCCATTGTGATATCAGAAGAGATCTTGAAGCCATCTTAGGCATGGTCTGGATAGGTAAACAGGGGAAGAAAGACTTCATTTTAATAGAGAAAACAGAAAGAACTCAATTACTTTGGTGAGGAGAAAGAGTAGTCTACAGTTGTGTTTGCAGAGATAGAAGAGGGTGGAGACATAAGGAGGAATTTTTTAAATCAAGTTGAAAGGCACTAATGGTACAAAAACAAATAGGGTATGAAGTGGCCATCACTAAGTATAGGCTGGAAATTAAAACACTTTCTTTAAAAATTAGCATCATGAAAATTTGGAATCCTCATTCAGATTTTACCCTTCTTCCTGGCTTACTAACTAGTTTAAAGCCAGATCTTGGTGGCTTTTATAAATGATCCCATGGCACTGTTTCCAGAGACAGTAGAAGGCTGTAATTTCTGTAGGTGGTACTACCTGTCAGATGCATTTGTATTATTTAGTGGTAACACCTCTACACTCTTCCAGATTTCAACTGTAACATCTCTGCTGTTAGAAAAAAATTATTTTTAAAAGTTTTTTTTATTTCATTTTGCTTCTAAATTCTTGTAGCCGTCTCATGAGCATTGTATCAGCACTTTTTCCAAAAGGATCACGTAGTGTGGTCCCGCGAGACACACCTCTGAATATATTTGTGAAGATTATTCAGTTCATTGCTCAGGTAAGAACATGTCTAGGTAGAGCTGTAATAATAGGATGAACATTATTTGGAAGAATTGGAAATTTAAGGTTAGGTTTTGAAATATCTGTACTGAGTTAATGGTCTTCTGCCTTGAGTAGAATTTCCCCAAATACATATAACAAATGAAATGTCTCGTTCTGTTTCTACTAATGGCAAAATTCTTTGTACTTAAACATCAGTAACTGTTGTGGATGAACATTTTGATGATCAATATTTACATTTGTATTGCACTGTTTGTGTGTGTATATACAAATACACTAAAATAATTAGTGCCTTCCATTTTTTATAAGGGACAAAGCATTCAGATAGTAATTTCCACTTACATTTAGCCTGGAGACTAGCATTTGTAGACCGAAGAAATATGCAGTGCGTGCAGTACTCTGTAGTTAGTATTGCATTATGCAAAACTGTATGCATTATGATTTGTATTGTTTTCAGTGCTGCTGTTGCCCCAGTATCAAACCCAAAGGATGTGATCTTACAAGATAAACTCTTACTCATCTATAATATTATAGATTAGAGATGTATTTCCCTGTCTTACAGATAGCTTCAACTTCCCAAGTGATTTGCTTCTGGTCACACAGGGATGAGGGAGGATACACACAACGCTTCACTATTTATATTTGTTTCCTAGAGGTCCTTTTTTATCACTAATTTTTGGTCACCTAAAACAGTTCAGCTCATTTGTAGAAATGTGTTTGACCTGAGCAGAATTGTCTGGGAATTTTTTCAGGAGAAATGGTTCAACCATATTAGGAAATGAGCTGTGCTGAATTGTGCTAGATTTAAAAGAGAACTTTAACTTGTAAGAATAAGTAGAAAAAAAGGAATTTTTTTAAACAAAAAAAATTTTTTTTTTTTTTAAATTTTTAAGACATGATAGCCAATACCTGTGCAAAGCCAAGAAATGAAACTGTGTATCTATCTATTTTCCTTTATAGGAACGTTTGGATTTTGCAATGAAAGAAATAATATTTGATCTTCTTAGTGTTGGAAAATCACCTAAAACTTTCACTATTAATCCAGAGGTAAAAAAAAAAAAATCTCATTATTTGCATGGAGCAAGAACAGGGCATTGGAGAATTTTGGGGGTGAAAGTCAGTAACTATTTTTGAGCCAGGATGAAAGCAGACTGATGAATATCTGAAGGGTTCTGCTAAAACTAGCAGCTCATTTCAACAATAATTTCAGTAAGCATGTGTGAATTTTTGTTACAGCATAACTGTAAAGCCTTCTTTCAGGTAACTTGTATCTAGTTCTTACAGTTCAAGACCCAGTCTAACATTTAAGCAATGTGTGTCTTCACTATGTCATTCTTCAGATTCATATTAAGTCCTTTATTGCTCTGTATTATAAAATGTTCAGTATGTTAGCTTGTGCCAAGTCAGTTAACTGGAATCAGAGTTGTGGGGAGGCACTGAAGGATAAAAATTTAAGTCTTGTTACTTTCATTATCCTAATATGTAACATTTAAATAATGCCTGCCTTACTAGAACTGTACTACTCTGTTTAAAAGGGAAGAAAAATGTTACTTTAATGCTATAATTTCTTCTGTTTTCACTTTCCTTTTTCTTCTCTTTTTTGCTACTGAAGAGGATGAATATTGGCCTCAGAGTCTTCCTTGTCATAGCAGATAGCTTGCAGCAGAAAGATGGGGAACCACCAATGCCAACTACAGGAGTTGTTCTTCCCTCAGGAAATACTCTGCGTGTGAAGAAAATTTTTCTTAATAAAACTCTGACAGATGAAGAAGCAAAAGTTATAGGTATGTTGCAAGTTGGCATTCCAGTATGTGCCTGTATGTTCTCAATTATTCTCAAGCAGTACATCTGTATAATTTCATTTCTATATTTATTTTAATTGTTAGCAAGAATCTAATGATAGTCTGTTTTAACAGAATTTCTTTGATTCTTTAGGGAGGGCTGCTAGACAATGTGAGTCTGAGGCCAAATGTGTGTCTTCTGAGACAATGTGTGTCTGAGACCAAATCTAGGGCTTTTATTTTTTTGAAGTATTTTGCACTGCCCAGTTAGCACAAAGAAGCCTGCGTGCAATTAGTGGTAAACAGCATGGCAATTTTTGTTCCCTTGATGTCACTCAGGAGTGTCCCAAATGTCACAGCTGAAGTGGAGAAAGAAAATTTTGTTTGCTGTATTCTATTGATCTTCTATGGATGAGCTAGTAATGTCTAAAAGGTTGTTTCAACATGTACAGTTTTAAAGTAGAACTAAACTGCTCGGAATTGAGAAAACAGAAAAGCAGCTAATGGTTGCTTCCTTCTTTATGTTGTTTCTGAAACAAAACCTCCTACTTTTATATAATACCTCCTATATGCATTTAACATGCATTTCTTTTGTCATTTAAAGTGTGTGTTTCATGTCATCATTTGTGCAAGAGTAAATTTGTCCTATGCTGAGTAAGTGGCAAATACTTGAATAAAAATGTGAAAATTCAATGAAAATAAGTGAAAGAGTTGATTGGAAGTATTTGGCTTTTCAGGAATGTCCATATACTACCCTCAAGTGAGAAAAGCACTAGATAGCATTCTTAGGCATTTGGACAAAGAAGTTGGAAGGCCCATGTGCATGACTAGTGTGCAGATGTCCAATAAAGAACCTGAAGACATGATTACGTATGTACTGAATTATTTTCACTGTCACAGTTTCATCATGTTATTTTTATGCTGTAATATTGTAGGTGCCCTCATTAATGCATTATAATTTTTGGCTTCTTACTTTATTGAATGAACGCTAATATTAATAATGTAAAAATATGTTAGCTTCTTAGTTTTGATGTGAAATTGAAAATATTTGTGGTGTACTGAAGCAGATTTTCCTGTTGTTTTGTTGGTTGTAAACTGTTTTTGTAGGGGTGAGAGAAAACCTAAGATAGATTTGTTCAGAACTTGTATTGCTGCTATCCCAAGACTGATTCCAGACGGCATGAGCAGGACTGACCTGATTGAGTTGCTTGCAAGGTAAGGGAAATGAAATGCTGCTCTTAGCAGATGTTCTTTTTAAACACAGTGCATTATGTAGCATGAGTTCACTGCATACAGAATCCATTCTTCCTGTTCCTGCCTACCTTCTGCAGTTGGTCAGGTGTTACTGGCCAGAGTACCACAGAGTACCAAGATGTAAATTTATCCTGGGGATCTTGCACTTAGTTTTAGAGAGAATTTTTTCTGAAAAGTAGGAATATATTTCTGCTGCTTTGTTTTTTTGACTTGTCTTTGTCTTACTTTTTTTTCCTTACTACTATTGTACTTCCCCCCCCTTTTTTTTTCCTTCCTGTTGCTAATACTGTAAATTATTGTAAAGGCATCCTTACCTGGCATTGCTAAAATGCAAGACAGGCACTTACGGGAAATATTTTTTCTTGTTCTTTACTAATCCTGCTTCCTTTTCCCATTTTTTATCTAACACTCCCTATATTCTTCCATCTTTTATCTTAATTTAAATGGAATATGCCTTATCAGTGCTGATACGTAGTTGAGACAAGTGGACAGTCAGGTGTTTGCAGATGGGTAAATTGAGTATTGCAGACAGTCTGTATGTATTACTAGAGTGATAAACCTTCCTCTTTTTTTTTTTTTATTTTTAACACAAGAATGGTCTTGATGCAGAAATACAGGACAACTTTTACCTTTTGAAATTATAAATTCATTTGCATATAATGTATTGAGTTACATATATAAAAAAGTTAGTAATAATGTGAGAGAATAAGATTTTCCTAACACTTTTTCTTCAGTGTCAAGAATCACATAGAAGACATGAAATATTAAGTAATAATACAGTACTGAGTAAGTTTCTTCTACCATAGAAAGCGGAGGTGTATTTTTAAGTACATATGCAAAGGTTTATTTTGTGAGTTTTACCTGCAAAAATAATCTGTTCTTCTCAGTTTTAATTTAAAGAAAATAACCTGTACATCACAGAGTGTCTACCTGCTCAGCTCAAATGTTGTTGGTCAGATGCATGCAAAGATGCATCTGTATGAAAGACATAACCATCTTTCTTGAAAATTGTTTATACTAAGTTTTGTGAAGTCTTGCATGGTTTTGGTACAGTAGTAGCACCTTCTATTAGTAGCCAGTTTCAGATGTATTCAGTGCAGAAAATACATCTGTGTGGAAGAATTCTACATTATGCTGTAAAGAAGGAAGAGTTAACACCAAACTTTAATTTATAAAGGCTGGTTAAGAGTATGCAATCTAGGGTTGATGATACTGATATTTTTTCTAAACAGGCTGACAATTCATATGGATGAAGAACTTCGTGCCTTGGCTTTCAATACTCTCCAAGCATTAATGCTTGATTTTCCAGATTGGCGGGAAGATGTTCTTTCAGGATTTGTATATTTTATTGTGCGTGAAGTGACTGATGTCCACCCAACACTTCTTGACAACGCAGTAAAAATGTTAGTGCAGCTCATAAATCAGTGGAAACAAGCAGCCCAAATGCACAATAAAACCCAAGATTCTCAGGTATTTCTAAATAAGGTCCTTTGATGTTAAAGTGTTGTTTGAATCTACGTAGAATCTTACTAATAGGCTTTATTGGTTTTGCTAAGTAATTCTGTTAAGTAAAAATTTGTTAAGTAATAAAAATTCGACTTTCTTACAGGGCTTGAAGATTTTTAGACCTATTATTTTAAATCAGCATTTTTGCCGGAAAATTACTTTAATATTATTAAGTATTACCTAAACGCTAATTCATGGCCACATTTTTGCTTACATCAAAAGTCTTCATGTGTAACTGGAATTACATTAAGTAGGAGAGGTTAAACAGTAGAACTAGTAAAACAGCACATTTTTTACTAGCAAGCAGAAAGGATTCCAATAATTTAATTTTCTATAATCCTGCACATAAGAATTTTACTTTTTTATTTTCATTTTTGCCCTTACTGCATCATCCTCATGAGAAAGTGAAGTAAGCAAGACTCTTTTTTAATACTTGTTTGGACTGAATTCAGAGAGGTACTGAAAACCCAAAGTAGCTGATACTATGCCATACTCATAATGCAAAAATTGACTAGTAGCCAAACAAGATCTAAATACTTTGTGATGAATTCTGGCATTGCCAAGAATGGAAATACAGCTTGATTATGTTTACTTTTTTTAAATTTGCTTAACCTGTGCAATCTTTTTCTTAGCGTGGTATATCCAATGGGGCTGCCCGTACCCTTCCTCTGGAGAGGACCCTTTATTCCAGTGTGTTTCATGTGGTGGAAGGCTTTGCTTTGGTCATCCTTTGCAGCACAAGGCCTGCCACCAGGAGATTAGCTGTCAGTGTCCTCAGAGAAATAAGGGCGTTGTTCACACTTTTAGAATTTTCTAAGGTAAGAGATGATGATCTGTTCTTCTGGCTGCTTGATGAAACTGCCTTTGTCTTGACTTTCTTTGAACTTTTTATGCTTTGTGTTTTGCTTTTTGTAGAGTGATGATGAGTTGGCTATAGATGTGATGGACAGACTAAGTGCTACTATCCTGGAGAGTTTCATACATCTCACTGGGGCTGACCAGGTAGGAGTTAATGTCAAGTTGGATGTAAGATGAAATAATTTTGCAAAACTGTCCCAAATAAATTGTATATATTTTAAATGTTTGTGTCACTGTTTATGCTAATTTTTATCAGCAATTTATCACTGTAAAAAACCAAATCAACCTAACCAAGGCTGTGAGACTGACAGTACCATTGTACCTTTAGATCAATACAGTGTCATCATGACTATGTACACACAGAGACGGCTATATCTGTGTCTGGTTTTTTCTTATCTTGCTAATAGACTGCAATTTTTTTGAAGTGAAGACCACTACTTTTTTTTGCAGTGGTACAGTGTCTTAACAGTCAATGCGTGTTTTATCCATTATGAAAGCTGTAACAACTGTTAATTAATAAAAACTGAATTCCATATTTATACATTGATCTGTAGTTCTTAAGTATCAAGGAAAAGTCCTTCCTATTTTAGATTTAGGAAACAAGTTGGAATTCGGTAGTAAGGCTTTTAGAGTCCAGAATCTTTTGCAGGAATTAATTCATCATGAATGAAAGGGCCTTTTTCTATAAATTACGATTTCCTAGTATTTATATAACTGAAGTTTATATAACTGTCCACATTAGAAAGTTCTGTAAAAACCTGTAAATTTAAGTAATGTGTTTTATCTATTCCAAATGTGGTTTTGACACTGAGACTTTATCAGATGTTTTAACAATTAGTAGATTATTACTTAATATTCATGGAAATTTAATATTACCTTGTTCTCTTTTTTTTATGCACACAGACTACTTTACTGTACTGTCCCAGTTCAATAGATTTACAAACTCTGGCTGACTGGAATTCCTCCCCAATCAGCCACCAGTTTGATGTGGTTAGTCCATCACATATATGGATATTTGCACATGTGACTCAAGGCCAAGATCCATGGATTATAAGCCTCTCAAGTTTTATGAAACAGGAAAATCTTCCAAAACATTGCCCGACAGCTGTAAGCTATGCTTGGACATTTGCTTATACTAGACTCCAACTGCTGTCTCCACAAGTGGATATAAAGTAAGTTAATGTTTTAAGTGAATACACTGTATTACATTGAGTATTCTTTCAAGATTATAATGTCATTGTGTTTCTGTGAGGTGACATATGGACTATTAATATTTTCTGTGGGTTTAATACAGCTTTACATAGCAAAATATTAAAGAAATTCTATCTGGAAAAAAGTTGTCTGCCGTAAAGATTAATTTATGCATTCAGCCATATCATAGTGCAACTATAAAATATGTTATTGATGTACAAGTCTATTCTGAACAACATATTCAGTTTAGCATGTTAACAGTTTTATAAGCAATGGCATATATATAATTGAAAAATAATTAGAAAAACTGAGTGAAACCTGTTAAGACTTATTTACTGTACCAAGCTGCTTTTTACTTTATTTTAATTTTTAATTTTTTAATAGCAGCCCTATCAATGCAAAGAAAGTGAATACTACTACAAGCAGTGACTCCTATATTGGACTCTGGAGAAACTACCTGATTCTTTGCTGCAGTGCAGCATCTTCTTCAAACTCCTCCACTTCCACAGGCTCTGTAAGATGTTCTCCTCCTGAGACGCTGGCGTCTACTCCTGACAGTGGTTATAGCATTGATTCAAGAGTAGGTTCTTCTAATGCTTACTATAAGTAAATCTACATGTTATTGAAAGTAGAAATGCCTGAGGCTTATAGTAGCTATCATGATCCTTAGAAAGTGAGGTAATTTGTCTGGAAACAGGTTTTAGTATACATTTGTCTTTCTTTTCTTTAAGATAGTGCTTCAGTTCTCCCAGTCTATACTGCAGAAGCTATTCTGTGTATGTTTTTAAGGCAAAATCTATTAATGTCTTGAAAACATTAACCCAGTCTTGAAGTCCTTGTTATAAGGAAACGTTTCATTTACTACTAAGGGGTTTTTTTGCTATTAATAGACTTCTGCAATTCTGAACAACTGGCCTGTGACTTCAGTAACTGAAGCAGTAACCTATTCAGGTGTGATGTGTCTTGTTATATTTTTCCCAGCCATGGACCATCTGCCTTGATTCATATCACCTGCAGATTTTGTTTTTCTTTTTCTCCTTTGCTACTTTTTTTTGTTGTTTTACTTTTTGATTTCCTGTCAAGAGGTGCAGTAGAGATGAAGATAACTCATGAACTACACAGCAGATTTTTGGCAGAAGTAGCCTATTCCGTATTTTTGTTACCAAGAGTCTTTCCCTAAATCGGAGAAACGATAGACTGAAAGCTTTGTTCTCTTCGAGAGCTGCAAAGGAGGCCAAGGAGTAGGACACCTGAAGTGGGTTTGCTCTCCTTAAGGAGGGCAGATACACTAAACATGCAAAACATCTGTATTCTGTTGAGGCATTCATTGTCCCCTGACAATAATACTACTTTAGTGTCTCATAAAGTCTTTTTCCACATCAAAGATCAAAAATTTCATTCATAGAATTTTAAGTCGCTGATCAGTGTTTCAATTTCACATCACCTAATTGTTTGGTAACTACTTCATCGTCTTTGTTCTGATTTTCTTCTTAGATCATTGGCATTCCATCTGTTTCCTCCCTGTTTAAGCACATAGTTCCAATGATGCGCTCTGAGAGCATGGAAATTACAGAATCCCTTGTGCTGGGACTTGGCAGGACCAACCCAGGAGCTTTTAGGTAATTATTGTGTTTCATCTTTTTTTATGCTAATAAATTACAAAGCTGGGGAATCACAGTATGTCTGGACTACAGTAGCACAGGAAGTAGGTACATGTGTTACACTCCAACAAATCAGAAGTGGAGGTGGTAGTTACTATGTAAACAAGTAAAGTAAAACAAGTATGTTTTTACCTTAGTATTTTGTCTGCATAGCTCCATACTACTGATCGCCCTCCCCTTGGAACTTAGTAGTAGTAAAGACTATGGAGCTTCAGATCAAATAGGGAATGTAACCACAGTATCAAGCATGTTGCTTTTCAGTTTTCATAGAGACTAATATAACTTCTGTTAGCATAGCATTATGGTTCATAAAGAAACAATCTTTATTAACAACTAAATGCATCATGGCAACTTCATGAGCATTGTATGATAAGCAGCCAACACATGTTTTTTCCTAATAGTATCTGTTTGTATCATAAGGCTTTCTTAAATGAAAATGAAAATAAAATAAAATCATCTGTGATAGAAATATGCCATAATACATATTGAATACAAATTTAGTGGCAATTATCAAAACACCATTTTGTAGTCTGTCTTTAAATAAGGAGAATATCTTTCTAGGAAACATCTCTTAAATGCTGATTTGTTTCAGAAAGCTACAGGTAAACAAGGAAAACCTGAAGATGTTCTAACTTACATTGTAACACTAATTGCTGTGAAATTTCTTTCAATTGAGATAGTAAATTAATGGGTTTTATCCTTTTAATTCTTTTATTTTAATTCAGGGAACTAATAGAAGAATTACATCCTATAATTAAAGAAGCACTTGAAAGAAGGCCAGAGGTAATTAGATATTTTCCATTATATTCACTACACTGTTTTAACTATCTTCTTACAAATGGTAGTAAAGAAATATTAGATATGTTTTTTGATCTCTGCACCTAAAAACTGTCAGTATACCAGATAAAAAGGTGAGATGTTATCCTTTTAAATGACTGTGAGGTGTTTACATTTGAAGGGCTTTGTGTTTGTTTTCAGCTGTGTAGTATTCCTGTATCAAAGAGTTTTTGTTTCAAGTGTTGGAAAAATTACTGTAACCTTTTCCACATACTTTGAATTCCTTTACCTAAGCAGTTTTACACAGTTGTTACTTTGTTATATCGTCAGTAACATGCCCGCAATTAACAATATCTAAGACATAGAGTTGAGTTCTACTGTCTACCAACTTCATTGGGGCTTGGGTTTTTTTAATGAAAAAGGCTGTAAGCTCACTTGAATCACTCCTCTGACTAAATATTTTTTAATGGAGAGCATGTTTTCCAGCAAGGTTTAGAACTCTTCGTAGATATTCATAGAAATGATCTGCAAACATAAACTCAGAGATGATCACTATTTTTTGTGGTAACTGTTATATTCTTACTAGTAATATATTTGTAATTAGATACAGATGATGGGAAGGAACATCACTTCTATTTCAATATATTACTGGGCTATTTTGTGTTTTGTCAGTCTTGCATGCAAATCATAGAATGATTTGGGTTGGAAGGGAGCTTTAAAGGTTATCCAGCCCAACACCCCTGCAATGAGTATGGACATCTTTAACTAGATCAGGTTGCTCAGAGCCCCATCCATCGTGACACTGAATGTTTCCAGGGTTGGGGTGTTTACCACCTCTCTGGGCAACCTGTTCCAGTGTTTCTCTACCTCTGATATAAAAAAGTTCTTCCTTATATTTAATCTAAATCTACCCTCTTTTATTTAAAAACCATGACCCCTTGTCCAGTCACAGCAGGCTCTGCTAAAACGTTTGTCCCCGTCTTTTTTATATAAGCTCCCTTTAAGTATTGAAGGGCTGCATTAAGATCTCCCCAAAGCCTTTTCTTTTTCAGGCTAGGGTGGATGGAGTAGAGGGGCAGAATCAGTCCCTCAAAATATGTAGAATCACCTCCTCAAAATATGTAGAAAGATTTGCATTTGTGCTTCACATTTTTTATATGTTGCACTTTGCTGTAGGAGACTTATAAAAAGCATTATTTTGATAATATGTGTAATAGCAAGCCTAGTATGTCTTGGAGTTGCAACAGGGAAAAATTATGTTCATTGTCTGATTTAATAAAATTGGTGGCAAGTTTGATAACTCATCTTAGAAGGTTGACACCCTTGAGAATTGATGCCAGTTGTAGTACAGATACAATAATGCTTTTATATACCACACTGGTTTTATACTTCATTTTTTTCTCTGCTTCATTTAGTTTTGTGTTTTCTCTGTTGAATAGAACATGAAGAGGCGCAGGCGTCGAGATATTTTACGGGTACAACTAGTACGAATATTTGAACTGTTGGCAGATGCTGGTGTCATTAGTCACAGGTAGGGGCAACACCGATGGGATGATGATGATGATGTTTCTGAATTAAGTCCCTAGGATTATTCTTTTGACCCAATATGACAAGCATGCAGAATTCTTCAGTGAATTTTAGTGTACCACTAAATAAATAGACATGGTTTTATAAAACTTGGAATTTTAGTGGCTTTTCTAATCCCTCCCTCACACTTCTTGTCACTGTGGTCTGTTTTTTGTATAAAATGCTGTTATTCCCTGGGACATTGCTTTCAACAGTTGTTTGTCATGTTTGTGTGTGCTGAAAGATCACACCAGTTACACAAATCAGAAAACACAAGTTACAACTTTATATAATCAGCCTGGAATTCTTCCTCACCTGGAGTCCTGATACTAGTCAGCAATCCCTATGCAGAGAAGGCTACTGCTCACTAATACTGGACCTTTTTCTTTGTGCAGAATGTTAACTGGTTTGCATTTTTTTCTCAGTTTACCATACTCGTGTAGTAACACTTTGAAAGAGGACTTATAATTCTGGCATGTGTTTTAAAAGTCTCCCAGGAATTTTTTTTTCTATGCAGATGGAATTGTATAAGAGCAAGTAGGCTAGGAGGTGGCTAACCTAGCTCTTCCCATTCTGTTACACAATGATACTTAAACATTTATTTGCCAACCGTAACAGTAAAATCAGTGTGAAAATCTCGATCTTTAACTAAGCTGCTACAGATTATTTCAGAATGTTGCCTTAAAAATATTGCTAAAGTGCTTTTCTTCCTTCCGGCATGCTGATTCCCCAGTATAAGAACAAATTCTGTGGAAGGATGAATGACTTCTGATAGTGAGGTTTGAATGATTAGTTTTCTTTCATTCGAGCTTTTTTATTTAATGCTGAAGTAGAAGCAGGGTGAAGAAATGATGTTGAATGAAATATTTGCAGTGATGGGGTTGTAGGATTTTTGAAAATATATTTTTAAAAAGTAAGGATTGTTTTCAAAAATTGTTGTATTTATCATACTGTTTGGTATTTTTAAATTTTATTTTCAAGTGCAAGTGGTGGCCTTGATAATGAAACACATTCCCTCAGCAACACTTTACTTGAGTATGTTGATCTAACGAGACAACTCCTAGAAGCAGAAAATGAAAAAGATTCTGATACACTGAAAGATATCCGATGCCATTTTAGTGCCTTAGTGGCAAATATCATTCAAAATGTTCCAGGTATGTAAAAAATGCTTTAAGAATTTCTGATGACCTCATTCAGTGGGCAGTATACTTAAAAAAGACAGAACCAAGCAACCAAAAACTAAACAAAATTCCACTTTTTCTCTGAAGTTTTAGAATACTTTCATAAAAAGAATTGATGCCATCAGTTTTGAATATAACCTTAGCAGCATGAATTTTTAAGAGGGATTTTTGCTACTGTTTGGAAGTGTACAAGTAATGTTCTTATTTAGCAAAAATTTTGGTAGTGGTTTTGAATTCCCTAGACTAATAAATAGCTTATTCTTGTACATTAGTGACATTAAACAGAACAATAGTAAACCTACATCTAGCTATCATGGTGCTGAAATAATGTATCTTTACATTGATTTTTCCTTTTATATTAATTGTTTGGGTCTGTTTCTGGTTTCTGTACTGTATTTTAAAGAATGATAAGAGGATGGTGTCTAACTGTGTGCTTTTTTTATAGTACACCAGAGAAGAAGTGTCTTTCCTCAGCAGAGTCTACGCCACAGTCTATTTATGTTATTCAGTCATTGGGCAGGTCCTTTTAGTATCATGTTTACTCCTCTGGACAGATACAGTGATAGGAACATGCGAATAAACAGACACCAATACTGTGCATTGAAGGTATTTTAGCACTTTTTAAAATTTGGAAATAGATTGTTGACTTTTCTAATGCAAATTTAACAGCTGGTCTTTTTGGATCTGATTTTCACAGCCTTGTTGCCTTTCATGACTTAGTTCTTTTTCTCTTCTGCCCTACATTGTGTATTTATGACACTTTGGCTGTAACCCATACTGTAAACTATCATACTTGCTACAGGAATTCCTTAAAATTAATACTAAATGTTCAGTTCCTGTGACTTTAGTTCTCATTTGCCTAAGGAGAAAGGCTTTTGTGTAGAGGTACATTAACAATCAAGCTTACAGATCAACTTTAACATATGTCAACAATTTAGTATTGACAGTTCTTGTATTTGGGAGTTGAGAAAAACATGATTTAATAATTTCTTGAATAAGATGTCAAGCAGTTTTTTATTAGCCTTGATTCCTCCTCCCTGGGCTGAATACAAGTTAGTTTTCTGATATTTTAATGGACTTGGTAAAAGCACTTCCTATATCTGAGTTATTAAAATGTGATGTTTTTCAATTTCTTTCTAAAGGCTATGTCTGCTGTCCTGTGTTGTGGCCCTGTTGCAGATAACGTCGGGCTCTCATCTGATGGCTATTTATACAAATGGCTGGATAATATTTTGGATTCACAAGACAAAAAGGTAATACAGGCAATGTCAACACTGGTTTGCAACTATCAGTGCTTTCAGCATATGCTTTAGTGAGCTTTGTGGTCCAATTGACCCAAGTGGCCCAAGCTTTAGAGTGTCTTAAGGTCAAAGCTGTTCCAGTGCATATTTTTGCACTGTCTTAATATGTGCATTCACCCTGTTGAGGCAGTCCCTAATCACGGTCTAGGAACAGACAAAAGCAGAATGGAAATAGAAAGGGCAAGGAGTGAAACACGGTGTAGCATTTATGATCTAATCAGCTAGGTTAAGTTGTAATAATAAGCAAATCTTTTTTAGAAATTACGGGAGACAAGGTTTTGAATGTGAACTCTTCTGAGATTGTAGAGTCTATTTGAGGGGTCCTCTGGGGTTATGAAGACTAAGCTTTACTTCTATACAGTAAGACAAGCTTTAGATTCAAAAGACAGGACCTCCTTTACATTAATACTTTGACTCCATAAAAATACAACTCCACTGGGCTACTTTGATTCAAGAGAGCATGCAGATCTATGTCTTATATCCCATTGGCATTCATGTATGTGTTGAATAAGTGCTTTTCTGTATCTCATACCTTCAGGTCAACATTCAGCTTGTAGTAAGATAGGTGAAAATGGTAAACAGCACAAAGTAGCCTTGGAACTGAGGAAAAAAAGTAATCAGTAGAGCTATCTGGTTATTTGTTTCAATAATATATGACTATGTATGTAAGTTGAAAATTAAACAGTTTGATAGAATTACTTGTTCTTATTTTAAGTTGTGGTCTCTTTGGGTTTAGATGGAACAAATTTTGTGGGTTGCAGTTGGGTTTGTTTTTTTCCTTTAAATTACATATCTGTTTCCCTATTTTATGCAATTTTTCTAAGTAGGTCTTTTTTCTGTATTTATGAATATGTATTGGTTCTTTTCTGGAATACAGGTTCATCAGCTAGGCTGTGAGGCAGTCATGCTGCTCTTGGAACTCAACCCTGACCAGAGTAACCTCATGTACTGGGCCGTGGACCGGTGTTACACAGGTTCCAAGCGGGTAGCAGCTGGCTGTTTTAAAGCCATAGCCAGTGTGTTCCAAAACAGGTACTACAGTGTTTTTCAAAACCTTAAACTTTCAGAGTGTGCTTTCATGTAGATCTGTGTTCTTTCTTCTCCCAAAGAGAAAAGATCACCCCTGTTTGTATGTATGTGTTACTAGAGAAACTTTAAAAAATATTATCTTGTAACATATCCTTATAAATTAAAACTTTATTAAATTCAAATTTTAAAAAGCCAAATGTAATTTTACTTATTTCACACTTGCAATATTTCCCTAGGGATTACCAGTGTGATACAGTGACCCTCCTGAATCTGATACTATTTAAAGCAGCTGATTCTACTAGGGCTATCTATGAAGTTGCTATGCAACTATTACAGGTTTGTAAGCAATACTGATTCTTTTTTCTTCTAAAATGAGAATTATCCTATGCATTTTTTTTTCAACGATTTTTTGTTGTCAGCTAACAGTGAAGTTACCACTGAAGTTACACCCGTTGATATGTCGTATCACCCTCCTCAACTGAACACCACTGCTTAAGATCAGCCAAAACTGACTTTTAAATTGCTTTAGCCTCCTGCTAAAGATTAAATTCCTCCTATCCATGTCTCATAGATAAGCAGAAATTGGTACTGTTTAGAAATACAAGTGTTCAATAGTATTTCACAGTTTGTGATAGAGGAATTTATATTTGATATAGTATTTTGTGTAGCAGATTTCTGAACTTTATTGCTGGATGCTTATGAAGAGGTAGTCTTCTATGAAATTACCAGTGTTGGTGAACACTGTAGATGTATGGAAATCTGCATACAAAGGAAGTATTAAATGAGAGTAGATACATGAATTTAAAAGTGATTTTATGTAAATATTTCCATTGTAACTCTATACTTAGCTTTAAATTCTGATCGTTACTATTTCAGATCTTGGAACCAAAGATGTTCCGTTATGCTCACAAACTGGAAGTTCAGCGGACAGATGGGATTTTGGGTCAGCCTTCTCCTTTACCACATCTATATTCTATGTCATATTACCAGCTGTCAGAAGAATTAGCAAGGACTTATCCTGAGCTAACACTTGCTATCTTCTCAGGTACGGTTTTAAAACAAAACAAAACATACTTCATCAGGTAAAAATCCTTATACAAAGTGTGTAATTCTTATTTTTCAATAATTATTTTATATGTAAATCACTAAAATCAGGACAAGATAATATCATAATTATCATAATGAATTAGGAAAATGGCATTTACTGAGTGAAAGTTGTTGTTTGCTTCTATTTGGAATATATTCAAGAGGAAACAACATGAATCAAAGATACTTCTACTAACTTTCTGATAGCCATGAAAAAACACATTAGAGAAGTAATTTGCAATTGTTTTAAAAATTATTCTGCTGTTATTGTTTCTAGTGTTTTCTTATTTACTGTAGATTGTTTAAAAATATTATTCTGTAGCAATTAAAAACTACTGCAGAGTAAGAACCGCTCACATCCTTTAAAAATAAAACCTATTAGGACTAATATGAGGAAGAAAAAAAAAAGCACTTCTTTGCCAAAGTTGTGCCAACTTTGGTACAACTTTTTTATATGCTCTAGGTTTTCAGTTCCCTCCTCCAATTAGAGGAATATATATGTATGTGTATACTAATACAGTCTGTTCAACATACTGTTTTTTCAGCATATTTTGTCTGCAGTGTCTTCAATGAGCTCTACTGAAGACTGCAGACTTTATCATTATCTAATGATGCTAGTCAGCTAAACAAAAAAATTGTCTGTATCAGCATTACTTTATATCAGTATGATCTCCTGGGCTCATGGCTGTTGTTGTTATTACCAAAACAATTCTCATTATTGATTTGCAATTCATGTATTTACCTAATTTTGGAATGAACAGAAGTCAGTCAAAGAATCCAAACAGCTCACCCAGCCGGGAGACAGGTGATGCTGCATTATCTGCTGCCATGGATGAACAATATTGAGTTGGTAGACTTGAAACCTTTGCCTACCATTCGTCGGCAAGATGAAGATGAAGACGATTCTTTGAAAGACAGAGAAATGATGGTGAACAGTAGACGATGGCTACGAGGAGAAGGCTGGGGATCACCACAAGCTACAGCTATGGTTCTGAACAACCTGATGTATATGACTGCAAAGGTAAAACTTAGTTATATAAGTGCTCTGTTTTGTTTCAGTGAATTGTTTTTTAGAATGTGAGAAAATGCTGTTCAGAGATACTGTGTTACCAGACTTTCAAGAGTTATTGTTAACATTTGTTGATTTGCTTATGTATAACCAAATCAAAAGTTTTGAGGAGTTATGACAAATATGTAATATAAATGTTACAGTAATTGTTATATATAGTAACACTATATAGCTGTTGTTTTTGCAATATAGATGTCTACCTGGATGGATAATACCAAGTTGCCTCTATACGTATGATCTCAAAGTAGACTTTTGGAACTAATCTTGTTGCCAGAGGCTGGTAGACCCTCCTTCTTCCTGTGATAGCTACTCCAAAACAAAAACATGGATCCCATGCAGTGCTCCTGCCAATTATTGGTGTCTTTGATTACTACTGATAAGAGATCAAGTTTTAAGCTACGGACTAAAAACTCTTGGCAGCCTGTGGCCCATGGAATTTTATTCAGGATGTCAGCAACTGGAAGAATGAGTCTCTGCTAAATTTACATAGCTTTTTTAATTTATATGTTAAAAATAGAAATAAAATCACATATAAATAAATATTTGTATCTTTAAATACTATAGAAAGTGTATGTTATGTATAAATAAAATATATAATATGTGCAAATATGTTTAGGTATGTTTAGGTATATTTATAGCTATAAAACAAAATCATTTTTTCCAGAATGTGGAACTTGAACAAGGCAACAGCTTCTTACAGGATTTTTACCTCCTTTTTCTATAACCTGTCCCACTTGGTCAGTACAGGTCACTTTCAAATGCAGTGTTTTCTTCTGGAGTTTTCAGGAGGGATATTTATTTTGTTTTCTAGTATGGTGATGAAGTGGCTTGGTCAGAGATAGAAAACGTCTGGACTACTTTGGCAGACAGCTGGCCAAAGAATCTGAAAATAATTTTGCACTTCTTGATCAGTATCTGCGGAGTGAACAGTGAGCCCAGCCTTTTGCCTTATGTGAGTATGTGATATGTTTCTCCTTAATGCTATTGATATTTTAAAAATTACTTGTGTGTCTAGCAGCAAAGATGATCAAACAAAAATGTGAGAGGATTTCTTGTATCAAGATCTCCAAACCTGTATTTTATCACTACTAAATGTTATGAACAAATCAAATTAAATTCTTTTGTTTGAGTTGCTTTGGATATTGGCATCAAAATTTCAGTTACCAGATTTTATTAAACCTAGCATTTGTGGAATGGGTATGAGAAAATAAATAAACCCCAAAGGATATTGCAGCTTAAGGATAGCAGAAGCTTCCTTAAGGCAACTTACTTACTATTCAATCTACTCAGGGTAGTAAGTCTGATAAAGTCCACTAGACGTCTTATCAGTTACAAGTTGTCAAAATTCAGGGTGTACTAGGTGGATCATAGATCTTACTTAGTGAGTAGATCGTAACAAATGGAAAAGACTTATTATAATGTCTACATCTGTCTTAACGTTTTTTGTTCTTTTGTCATAAAAACAAAACTAAATTTTGCAATCAAACTATTTTGTAAGGAATATACACTGAACAACTCCTTTCCATCATAAAAAACAAATTTACTGCAGCAGTTGATGCAAGAGGAAGAATTAAGGTAGTCCACAAGTAATATATTAATTAGAAAACTATTACAGGTTTTTCTAGTAGTAAAAAAAATAGATATGAAGGAAACAATCAGGACCTATAATATTATGAAGTTTTTACTAAGGACAGCTTAAGTTCTTCATTGATTTGCAGTCATTTTCATTGCAGATCAGGAAATCCAGCTTAAATGTTGAAGCCCAAATTCATGGCATGTATTGTTTGAACAAGGTGACAAAGTAGTTCTATGAGTCAAACTCCTTGGATCACTTGCTTAGCATTCATCTTCAAGTTCTCTCAAAAAGATGGAAAGAAATCACTGAGCAGTAATGACTCAAGAAAATGTCAGAAAAAAATTAAGAACTTACTGCTGTTTAATTGCTGGCAAGCAGCCATCTGCTGCTGCTTTGCAATGACCAGTATTACTTTGCTGAAGTAGATGTAGTGGAGAATCCTTATTTACTTATGCTTAAGAAAATGTTGCTATAGTTATGTGTGTACTCTTATCAGAGTATATAAAGGCCTCGAGATTTGAGGAATTTTTTTCCCCAGTGCTATAATTTAGCACAATCCTAGAAAGCAGACAGATAATATAGTAAAATAAAGAACCTGTTACACCATGTAGGGAGAGTGTGACTATTCAAACATGGCCAAGTATTAAAGCAAACAAAAAAACCCTCCCCAGGCTGCCTCAAAAGTGATTTTATTTTTTGTCAAAGTGTGTGTGAAAGCACTGCAGAGTAGCCTAAGGAAAAATATACTTACAGGAAAAGAAATAGTGTATGACACGACTGAAGTATCAAAAAGAAATTGTATCTGAATACATTTGCTCCCATGTTGATCTCAGATGTTGATAAAGCCTTTATAAGAAAATACTTTGCTTCTTAGAAACTGTCATTGAACTCAGTTTCTTAGTCTTGTATTAATATTTCTGATGCTTGTTGCTATCGACAACTGTGAAAGCAATTTTGTTTCCTTTTAGAAATAGACTTAAGTTTCAGGTATCCTCACTTGCAGTGCAGGTAGATACTAACAAGTTATGGTATTCAAATTTCTTCGTTTCCTTCTTTTAATTAAGTTGCTGCAGTAAGTATTTTAAGTGTTTACGTACACACTATTTTATATACATACACTTTTTTTCATGGCAGGTAAAGAAAGTTATTGTTTATTTGGGTAGAGATAAAACAATGCAACTACTAGAAGAGCTGGTGAGTGAACTTCAGCTTACAGATCCTGTCAGTTCAGGAGTCACCCATATGGATAATCCACCATATTACCGCATTACTTCTAGCTACAAAATCCCCTCTGTTACTTCAGGTGAGAAGTTATTAACTTGAACTTTTATTATTGTCAATTATAAACATGCTATTATCAATTAGTTATAATCTTAGAATTCATCTGTAAGTACTCCACGAGTATAAGTTCTATTTTAAAAAGTAAAGGTACAAAGCCTGTTTTGCAAGATCTGCTGTTCTTGGGGTATGTAGAGTTCTTACTAAAGAACATCTGGTAGGTCCACAAGGAACAGGTTTGTATTACTACATGTGTTAGACTTTGTGTTCAGATCTTGCACTGTTTATTCTCACTATATCACTTTTATGTTAGTTCAGTCAAAACAACTGAGTATAAAAACAAAGTTTTTCTGTTTTAAGTTGTATTGTAGACACAAGCTGCATCTGTAGGAATTTAAAAGGGTTTAAGTATGCTTACTTAGGAGAATTTATTTAGAAATAGTTAATTAACAATAGATCAATCATCAAAACCCCACTGAAAATGTAGTCAGTGTCTACTGCATGCTTCAGTCCAGAACATACTGAGAAATGTGGGGTAAAGCTGTCTGGTTTTAGTGAGGCATAAAAGAAGCAGACAGGAGGGTATCCAAGTGAGGGCTTGGTTTTTGTGCTGCAAAGCTGTAAACATTATGAAGCAGTCTGGACCTATCACATAGGGATTATCTGGATCACCAGGTGGATGCATTGGCACTTGTTCCTGGAAGTGTTTAAAAGGTATAGAAAAAAATTATGGGGCTCTTGTACTTTAGGGTAATTGAGAGTAGCAAAATCTGTGGGGAGGATGTAATGTTATTTCTGGTTGCAGTCATCTATCCAGTGTCATGCAAGTTTCTCTTGAAAAGAAATTGATAAGAGCTTCATTGCAGGCTGTTGGGTTTTAATCTCTAATCTGTTTGTGGTTAAATTAACTGCATACCTAAATTCAGCTACATTTTACAGATTTCTGTGGCATATAGTATGTAGGAAAGAAATAAATAGCTATCTAGATACTGCTTCAAAACTAAGCCTTTATATTTAATTCACACTGAAGACTCAGAGATTCCTGGAATGTATTCTTTCAGGTTTTTTCCAGTTAGTAAACTTATGGTAGCAGCCCAGAATCTTTAATCTAAACAACTGTTTTTTCTTGCATGTGAAAGTAATTTCTATGGTTTAGTTTATATTTGTGCCAGCTGTTGTAGTGTAAACCTGATAGGGCTCTTGGTGTGGACAAGTAAATAAGGGTCATCATATAGTGCTTAAGACTGCTTTTCTTTTTCGTTTGACAATCTTTTCCTTTATCCATGATTTACAGGTACCACTTCTAGTAGCAATACAATGGTAGCTCCCACAGATGGCAATCCAGACAGTAAACATATTAAAGACAATATTGAAGAGAAGTAAGTATCTCCTGAAAGAACAGTTATTAGTTGAATTACAAGAATTTCTGGAAGGTGCTATAAATACTTGCATCTCAGTGGTTCCAGGTATGTCTACATTGCAGGAAATAAATGACCGTAAGTTTTTTAAGCAACAGAACTGGAATAGTATTTGGGATTAACAGTAGCAACCTCAGTTATAATTTGAACTCAAAAAGCTGTAGAAGAAACTGAATAAATTAAGGGACCAATCCAGGTCAGACTTTGTATTGCTGCAGCTATAGTGTTAATGATGCCTAAATTACCTGCTCTTACAGTGGATGATGTATGTTTGTGTAAGAGAAATTATACTGCAAGTGGATATGGATATAAGAAGAGCAAATGTTACTAGTTATTAGTTGCCAATCTGCAAACTGGTTTTCTAGCTCACTAGAAATCAGCAGTGCCCATGAGCTGAAAGCTAGCTTATTCTCCCAGTTAGGGTATTTGGATACCTGGTATCTGTGGCAAGATCCTTCCAGCCAGCTTTAAAACAGATGCCTCCCTCTGTAATTTTTGAGCTTCTTAAGAATAGTCTTTGAATAAATTTGCCAGATGGTGGTACCAGTGTGAGTTGTGGAAATCAGACAGCGGACATAGACTTAATCAGGGTACGGCTTTGGAACTCAACAGTAACTGACTGTGGGCATGCTCTTATTTTGTGTTAAATATGGGATAGCTAACCTTAACTGGGAAGTGAGTAGGGATTCTGTAATTAGCACAAGAAAAAGTGTGCACAGAAAAAAGTCCACATGTGTTGTTAATGTAGGGTAACTGTTACGTGGTAAATTCACAAACCAGTTTATTTTGTGACAACTTGTTTGAGAGCCTTAGTAATTATACCTCCAGTATAATTTCCCAGTTAGACATGTTTTTCTTCCCTAGGGTAATTACATGAATATAGTTAGATTAGTAAATACGTTGATAGAGATAACCTCAATACTTCAGTTAAATTGGGGAGGGGTAGTGGGAGACCGTGTGAAAATAAATCACGGAAGACTATGGAATCTGAGATGTTACTCAGAATGTGCCTACCTAGCAAGGCACAGACAAGTATTTGGCTGCTATAGGAGCTGGAGCTGAAGGAAATGGTAATTAAGGCAGTTTTGAAAGTCTCTGCAAATTTTGGCATATGATGTAGAGTTGTCTAACACTTCCTCAGGGTATATGCATTTTGATAAAATATACCATGTGTATCTTGGAATTGCCAGGAGGAGAGAATTTTAGAAACTTATGTAGAAACAGCTTGGAAATAGTGCCTTTAGCACTCTCATTTCTTTGGTTTCTATATGGTTTATCAGATTAGTGAAGTAGGATCTTGGATTTTGTATGTATATGCCTGTGCAGATAAAATAGGGATTTCATTATTTTGCCCCAAAGTAAAATGGACTTAGTTATGCGTAATAGTCACAAAAATTGTAATATATGTTAATGAAAATGATCTAACAGATCAGTTACCTAGCATTGCTACAGGAGGTATGTCTTGTACAGCTGAGATGCTTTGGCATCATATTGTCCCTGTACGATGAAATATTTTTGCATAGCACTTAGTTTTGTTGAAATACAGTTTTACTGAGAGACTGATTATTTTTTGTCACAGAATGTCAGTTACTAGTGCTGCTTTTTTTTCCCCTACAGTTATGTACATCTGGACATCTATGGTGGGTTGAACAGTAACTTAAACCGTCAGCACCACAGACTAGAATCTCGCTACAGCAGCAGCTCTGGAGGATCATATGAAGAGGAAAAAAGTAATATTTTAAAATATTTCTATGGATCAACCCAAAATTTTCACAAGTTAACACTTTTGATGAAGGTTGTGGAATGTGAGAAAATAGGCATTATCAGTGGTTTTTGCATGAACCTATTAAAAAATAGGGGGTTTTTACATTCCTTGGTCTTATTACTGCTGTTGAAGCCTAGCACACATTTGAGTACAATAGAATGTGCAAGGAACATGCTAGACTTTATTTCCCTTGTCCTCTGGAATGAAATGGATAAGTGGAAGAAACAGGAGAGAGATTAGCAGGAAATAGATGATATGCATGAGGAAAAGATCATGGAAAAGAAGTTAAAAAAGGTAGAAAGGAGTAACTGTGCTTTTAAATGACAGCAGTCCTTGGCCCATTAAAAAAAAAAAGTACAAACCTTTAAGAAGCCATAGCAAATAAAAGTGTAGCAGAGAAAAAGGATCTTGCGTACCTATAATTTTCAAGCTTGTCAGCTATTTTTTGTGATCTATGATCTGTTTTTTTCTAGGTGCAGAGATAAGGAAAGAGGTAGAAATTTGTCCTGAAAATCCATATACTCTTGGAGTATACTTCATATACTTCTGGAGACTTTTCTTTAACAGAGGCACGTTAGCTGTGCCTAAGATACTAAATCATTGTGACAGTGCTAGGGAAAGCTAAACTGGTCATGTAATCGGGCAAAAATGAGGACAATGGTCAAAGAGTAAATGAGGCATTGCATTAGTGGGTTCTGTGTGCTTTGTCAGAGTACTTCTTTGATTGAAACTCTTGTTTCAGCCTACAGGCTGTCAGTAATGAAAATGACTGTACTTTAACTCTGCATGGGATTATCAGATACATTTTAGTCCAATCCAGATTATTATAGTGCTCCTACAGACTGTTGTGTTAGGTTTCACTCGATTTTTTATTGACACTTGATTTTGCAACCAGTTGAGTAGTTTGGGTATGGTACAGCACATACTTACTGTTTATGGCTGTTTCCCCCTACTTCTAGATCTCAGCTTTTTAAGAATATAAAAACATTTATTTAGGAGACTATATAATATAGAAACATATTATATTTTTTGCCTCTGATTTAATTGTGTGTTATGTTAGGTGATTCAATGCCTCTGTATTCAAACTGGCGGTTGAAGGTGATGGAGCACAATCAAGGAGAACCTCTACCTTTTCCACCAACTGGAGGTTGCTGGTCACCATTGGTGGACTACTTGCCTGAAACTTCTCCTCCAGGCATGTCTCTTCACAGGTAACTGTTTTAACAATACTGATAGCAATCCATTGTGTTTTCATTTGTGCTGTGCAAATACAGTAATTTAGAGGTAGCAGATTTAAAGACAGTAGATAATACATTTATTTTCTGTGGTTTTACTCACAGATCTTTTCATTTGGAGGACCAAAATTTTTCTGTCTTCATTATGAGCATTCATCTTTTCACTTTATCCAACTTCGTGGATATTTGTAGACTTAAGGAGGAATACTAGTTAGTAGCATATTAAGCTCTTTGCAGCTCTTCCTGAAGTTCATATTATGTTATTCTAACAAATTATTTTTTTGTTTTTAGATGCAATATAGCAGTGATCCTATTGACTGACTTGATAGTTGACCACAGCGTAAAGGTGGAATGGGGAGGATATTTGCATCTTTTGCTTCATGCAGTTTTTATAGGTAACTAAATTCTTACAGAAATACGTCTCCTAACTTAGGAATTGTAGCTATTTATGTAGCTGTTCTTTTCCATACTTAAATTAGTGCTTGCTATTGTGTTGAATGTAATAAAACTTTTCCATTTTCCTTTTGTGTTAGGTTTTGACCACTGTCACCCTGAAGTCTATGAACATTGCAAACGACTGCTTTTGCATCTACTGATAGTGATGGGATCTGGCAGCAACGTCCAGTCTTTTGCTTCTGTCCTACTCAGAAACAGAGAGTTCAATGAGTCCAGGGTGCTTACTGTCAAGCAAACATCGCATTTAGATTATACTTTCACAGGTATGCTTTAGATTTATTAAGTGTTGCTTATTAAAATTCCATGGAAAATTATCTTTTCTTCCAGGCATTATTAAAATTTCTGTTATTTGTAATATTTTCCCGAGTCCTTGGCATTAAAAGGTATTTCTTCAGATTTTAATGATGTCAAAATTAATATGATTGGCATTAGCACTCTGTGCCTGGTCATAGAAGTAGGGAGCACAGTTGAATGATTAAATAGTAGTGAAAAATCACAGTGGGAGTTCTATGTTTTCAGTCAGTAATACAGCAGTTTTTGTAATGCCCATGAAAATAAAACTCAGGAAGATACATCTCTTACCTGTTTATAGCAGCTTTAAATTTCTGACTTTTTTCAGCTGTAGTTGTGTGGTTCAATAGGCTACCAGAATATTCTTGAGATATTAACTTTTAATATCCACCTTAAGATTACATTATTGTAATTATACAGGAAACTATATATTTTCTCTGTATCTTTTTATGAAAGGAGTACTTTGATGTTATGAGCTTGTCGTAGTTTCTGAATATGAAGTAGTTCTTCTGGGCCCTAGTGTTTAATGTTATTTCAGTAGGTGGCAGCATATTGCTGTACAATCTGTTCTGCTTTGTTTACATCAGAAGTGGTTTTGTCACTAACCAAACATACTCACCTGTTTTTGAATTTGATATTGATTGCAATGAGGAATTAAAAAGTGGGCATAATGGAAGAATTATTTTATGTAAACCTATTCACAGAACTTTGTCAGTGCACCTAGATGGTAACTTATACAAACCATTCCATTCCTAATCTTTACAGTTTGGGATGAAACTATAAATATGACACAATATTTTGCTATTCTTAAAACAAAAACGTCTGCTAGAAACTAGAATAAAGTCACCATCAAAACATTTCCAGCTGGTGCTTAAGATAAGTTGGTTAGAGGTATGCATGCCTAGCACAAGGTGAGACAGGCTGGTGTTACATTTTATTTGAAGCAGGCAAAACCTCAGCTCAGACCCTCTGGTCTGTAGAGTGAAAATTTGTGGCGGATGTCAGTGAGTTTCAAGATTATGTATAATTGTTACAAAGGTTTGTGACCCACTTTTGCTTGCCAGTTTACTTTCACTCAGCATGTTGCAGATAGATAGAGGTGTAATGTGAGGAGTTACTGCAGCTGGATTTGATTGCCTCATGAAAAAATCTTACAGCAGCAAGACTGAGCTAACTTTAGAGTAACTTTATGCAGCCACTTCACTATCTAATAATTTCAGTGATTTAAAGTGCTTTTAGTTTCTGAGTTTTAACAAAAAAAAAAATCTGTGCATTATTAGAAAGAAGTTTATATCATGTCTTAACATATTGAGATGCTTCAGAAGCCACTGAGCTGTCATATTACCACTACAAAATCAAACATTATACAGTGATTTTAAAAAGGGATCTAGCAGTTTCTTAAAAAGGGTCCAATCATTCTCAGACTTTACATACTTGAGACTTGTTGAATTCATTTAAATTATTGCATCCATTAAATGATTCTCAGTACTTTTCCTAAATTACTGATTTTTTTTTAGAAGGTTATTTTTTCCTTTTATATATTTAACTGTCAGGTTCAGAGCACATAGTCATCTTGGTTTTATTTCAGCAGGTGTTCATGATTTTATACCTGATTACCAGCCCTCTCCAATGACAGACTCAGGGCTCAGTTCAAGTTCTACCTCTTCTAGCATCAGTTTAGGAAATGCAAGTGCTGCCATTTCTAATCTACACACCACAGTCCTCAATGAGGTTGATATTTCAGTAGAGCAGGATGAAAAAGTGAAAACTCTCATAGAATTTATTACCTCAAGGTAAGATTTCAATTTTCATGTTTCTTAAGACATACATTTTGTGGAAATACGGCAAAACCCTTACTAGTTAGGATCATGCTGTCTAATTTTGTCTCTGTTTTATCACCACTGATATAATCCTGAAGTTGTTTTGCATGATGCAGTGTATGAACAACAATTTCAGAGAATTTTGGCCACCCTTTCATGGGCTGAGTGTTTAAAATTTTTTTGCCATATTCTCTGCAGGTCTTTTATCTTTGCTTGCCAGATTATAGAATTCTCTTTTCCATCTATAGGATTAGGGCTGCAATAAATAAATATGATTAAGGAGCTGCAAGATTTGTGTGGCGTTTATGAATTACCTAGTAGCAGAGAACTGGCTATTCAAAGACTAGGAATTTACATCTGTGAAACCATCAACAATTGTGCAGTTTGTATGATAGCTTATATAGAGCTTTCAAGATTGTGTAAATCTGAAATCCTGCCTATTTCTTAGAGCTTTTGATTGCTTATACTTTACATCAGCCTGAATTTAGGATAGTGTGTTGTATTGAAGGGAAAAAAATGGGAAGAAAGCAGGTTGTTTTAAGAAACGCATAGTGGTGTTAGTTGTACTTGTTCTTTGTTAGATAACTGAATATTGTCTAACAGAGAATATATCTTAATACATGTGCTGTTAGTTCAGTTGGATCTGATATATTGCTTTTCACATTGTCTTAACTTCTTGTATATTACTGTATAATATTGGGCAGTGTCAAACTTTTCTTCCCAATTTGTGTCTGCAGTTCTAAATATTTGATTTTACGTGGTAAGTAGTATATTATTTTGCAGATAACTTTAAGGTTAAAATAACATTTAAATAATTTTAATGACTAAAGCTATGCTTTATGTTCTGTTTACTTGATTTTTCTAATTTTAGGAAAAGAGGCCCACTTTGGAATCATGAAGATGTTTCAGCCAAGAACCCTAATATAAAGAGTGCTGAACAGTTAACTGTGTTTTTAAAGCATGTGGTGTCTATATTTAAACAGTCTAGCTCAGGTATGTTAGAAAACAGTTGATGCATAATAGAATGTCCAAGTCTGCAAAGCAGAAGAATTTTTTTGAATGTCTGTAAACTTAGAGCTTATCTATAAAATCACTCTGTGTGATTGCTTACTACTTCTAAATAAGATATTTTTCTTGTGTATTGCACGCTTCAGTTCATGTTTGTATTATGACAGATTTAAATATAATCTTTTAGAAATTAAATAAAATATTATTTATTGTGGGCACTTAATATTAAAATTCTAAATATTTTATTCGATATAGCTCTCTCCATGTTAAGTATTATGAAACAGAAGTTTATAGGCCTGGAAAGATTTTTGAGAGTAATACTTCTTGAGAAAAACACAGAAGATTAGAGTGTTTTAAAGCTGGAATGACTTTGACAATTAAAATGGTTTTGTTTTTTATAAAGCATTATGTTGCTTAAGTATTTATTTGCTTTTCTAGGAGGATTTCAATTGGAACACCATCTCAGTGAAGTTGCTTTGCAAACTGCGCTTTCCTGCTCCTCCCGTCACTATGCTGGGAGATCCTTTCAGATTTTCAGGGCTCTGAAGCAGCCTCTTACTGCATCTACACTTTCTGATGTTCTCTCCAGACTAGTAGAAACTGTTGGAGATGCAGGAGAAGAACCTCAGGTATTTGAAATCTTCCCCCTGCTTTGTCAGATAGCTAAGCCTGCCAAAATTACACACTTGCATGATTATTTTAATAACAGTAAAAATTAAAAACATTTTTTAAATTCAGATACTTTTTATTTTTAAATAAAGATATTTCAAAACTATGACTAAATGATGAAAAGAGGAGCTGTACACATTCTCTTCTACAGCTATAGGAACTTCCAGAGAGTTTGACACATCTGTTTCCTGGAAACGCATTCTCTTTTGCAGTTAGAGAATCCTGAGATCAGCCATATTAAAAATAATTTAGATTTTCTTTTATTAAGAACTTAATCCTGATAAAATGTTAAAAAATATCTAACTTACTCTTATTGAACATCTGAAGAACTGCATCTAATCTTTTAATATTGCAAAATGAGAGTCTAAATAACTTCATCCTTAAGTCCATTCTTAAAAATAATGCAAATCAGGACAAGTTTTTCTGTCTTGAAGATCCACTGCTAATATGAGCTTTCATCAGTCATATGTTCTACGTGAAGCATGAAATAATTTAGTTACTGATACTGATTTTGTATTTTCTGTATCACTATTTAGTAGATTTTATGTGATCTTCCTTGTACATACTGCATAATTTATAATGACCTGTGGCTTTCCTCAGGGTTTTGTCATAGAACTGCTTCTGACTTTAGAGTCTGCTATTGATACATTGGCTGAAACCATGAAGCATTATGATCTGCTTTCTGCCCTTTCTCAGTAAGTTCGAGCTACATTACATACTTTATACATCTGAATTATGAAAGGTCTATATTACAAGTGTAATGAAATAATTTCTTGTCGTCTTTGCAGAATAATTGTATCTTTAAGACCAAATTGCTTGCTGTTTTATGTTTTTTTCTGCCTCGAGCAAAACTCAAAAGAATCTTGATTTCCTGAAAAGGCTCTCTGCTACCATTCCAACTTGCCCTTTTGCGTCCAATTTAAAAGAAAGTAAAACAATAACAAACAAACCCCCAAAACCCCAAACGTATTCAAGGTGTTCTTTATGCCTCAATTCTGAAATATTGTCAATTCTTCTGAAACTTAACAAATATTAAGGCACTGAGTACCTTTAGAACATTTTTTTCTATTCAGGCCTTACTGCCCTTCATTAATAGTGTAATATTTAGGCAGGTCTTATTTTTATCTCATATATATAATGAAGATTGTAATGGCACCAATCTTTAAAGGTAATTTAATTAGTTTAAGGCTCACAGATTAAAAGTCTTATACTACATTAGATACATCTATTCCAATGTTAATGTAGAAGAAATTTCTACAGTTACAGCAAATGCTAGCCTTTCTTATGCCTCAGATTTTTTGTACATGTATGAGATGAGTGTAATCAAATAGTCTGAGTCATTTGTATGTCTCATTACAGTCTAGTTAGCTCAATGACTTTCTTATCAGATTGGAAAAAAAACACCTAAATATACAGACATCTTTATTTATTTGACTTAATGACAAAGGTTTTGAAAATGAGATTTCCAGGTATATATTCAATTTCTTAGTATAAAAGCTGGAAGGTGTTGGTTTCTCTAGGTCAGATACTTCCAACAAATATATGGTAATAATGAAAATTTTCTTTTATTAATTCATTCATTTTCTACTGTTATCAGATCTGTAACTAAGTTAGAATGCTGGATATTCATTCACAGATCTTTTACATGCTGTAGGCTAATTTTTATGATTTGACTGAATTGTAATATAATTCTTTTGATATTCTGTGATTCTAACAAATAGATTTGCTAGCAGAGATAACAAGATGCTGCAGTCTTGTCCTTATGCCATAAGGATATTTTGGTAATATATATAGATATTCTGTATTTTCAGGTATTATAATACTCTTCTGGTGATGAAATGCAATATTTACTGTGTGTTTACATGCAATTAGTATAACATCTTTTTTCCTTCTTCCCTTTTTCTAAAGTATGTGTTATTAAAGTATTTTGCATGGGATAATATGTAATACTGATTTTTATTTTAGAACCTCATACCAGGATTCTATAATGGGAAACAAGTATGCAGCTAATAGGAAAAGCACTGGACAGATAAATCTAAGCACAAGTCCCATTAATAGTGGCAGTTGTTTGGGATACTACAGCAATACAAGGAGTAATTCTTTGAGACTGAATTTAATCAGTGAGCGGAGAGGCGACCGTCGACGGAGCAACACACTGGATATAATGGATGGAAGGATAAATCATGGTGGAAATTTGGCCAGGACTAGAAGCCTTTCCTCCCTGAGAGAGGGAGGCATGTATGATGTGCAGCCTACTACTGACCCTGTCAACTTGATGGCCACCATATTTTGGATTGCAACTTCATTGCTAGAGTCAGATTATGAGTATGAATACCTTTTGGCTCTCAAACTCCTCAACAAGCTTCTTATCCACTTGCCACTGGATAAGTTAGAGAGTCGGGAAAAGATAGAAAATGTGCAGAATAAACTGAAATGGAGTAATTTCCCAGGTCTTCAGCAGCTTTTCCTAAAAGGCTTTACTTCAGCATCTACACAAGAAATGACAGTTCATCTCCTCAGTAAACTCATCACAATTTCCAGGCATGCTTTGGTGGATCCTTCTCAGTTAGCAGGTATCTTTGGCAAATGTGTGTGTAATGAAAATATGTTTTTTCATCAAATTAAGTGTAATTAAATTCAGTAGTAATTATATATTCACCTTAAAAAACCCCCGATTCAGTTAAATACTTTTTGCAGTTGTCAGTATTGCAGTGCTGTGGGAATACATTACAGACTGAATATCTACCAAGAAATACTACACTTAAACTTTCTCTATTGACTATTAGCTTACTTTAAAATTGCTTACAAGTGAGTTTTAAGAGCACATTCATTATTTTTCATGATTTGTGCTAATGAGCTCAATTAGTACTATTTTAAGCATTTTCATATTTTAGAAACAATGTGACTGCACTACTCAGAACTATGCAGTTTCATGAGATTTTTGCTTAGTTGGTCTGGTGATGGTTTTATTTTCATCTTATTTACATTCTTTATACATACACACGTAGGTACATGTATATGTATGTATAATTTATTTATCTGTGTGCATATATGTTTCATGCTGTAAGGGTTCTTAAATACCAGATAACTCATGAGGTCATATTAAAAATCTTTAGGGCTCACATAACTGTGTTTATGTATGTCTTTAGGATTCCCACTAAACATCTTATGCCTACTTCCTCATCTGATCCAACATTTTGATAACCCAACTCAGTTTTGTAAAGAAACAGCTGACAGGATAGCAAAGGTACGTAAAGTGAGAGTTGAAGAATTATCCAGGAGTTTATACCAGCATTGTTTCTGTATTTTTAATTCTCCTTTATGTAACACTTTTATGTGATTCTAATAGTAATATAGAAATAACCATAAAAGGTTGTATTTTAAAGATGTGGTCAATTACTTTTTCTTACTTGTCTGTATTTCAGTTTGTAATTTTAAATGTAAACTTAATCAATGTTTGAGTACACTTCCTAGTTTACTTATGGGAAGGGAAATGATCCTTACTTTTTCAGACTGGCAGGTAGAGAAGAAAAGGTAGCGTGTTCCTTCTATTACTTGTGCACAGTGATTAACCTTGGAATATTTCTGAACTGTAGTGTCTATTAAAGCAGTACATGGTAGATACCCACAATCTCTACCCAGACTGGTGGTACGCTGGCCTGACAGTCTACGTTTTAAGAAAGAATGTGGAGACCGGAGGAAGAAAATGATGCCTGTCATAGGAAATAGTAATGGCCCTCTGAGTGCCCAAACTGTGATTTGTGTATCACTTAACTCTGTCCAGGGCATCTCAAAGGAGTACGTGCCTGGTTGCAAATCCAGAAATACTGCTGTCCCTAGGGACACAAGCTGGAGTAAGTTCAGTATGAGTTGTAGATAAACTGGGAGCATGGATGCCACAGTACCAAAATTCATCAGCAACTGTAGGTGTTACCTGTGTGTTTTGTTCCATTTCAGTTATTAGAAAATAGAGTGAATCTGGGAAAATTGCCTAATGACTTTGGAATGGTTAAGTTAAAAATTTGTCATTTATGATACAATTAAATATGCTTTTTGCTTTTCAGGTCTGTGCAGAGGAGAAATCACCAACTCTTGCCAATCTGGCTCATATGATGAGTTTATACAGTACACACAGTTACTCCAGGGACTGTTCTAACTGGATTAACGTAGTCTGTAGATATTTGCATGACTCTTTCTCAGATGTCACGTTTAACCTCGTAACTTATCTTGCAGAGGTAAATTTTTAATAAATTGTATCTCGTGTTGGCAGTCTGTGATCAATGTTACATTTGTTCATTGCCAATTCCTTATTTTTCATGACTTTGAATACTAGGGTGGAAAAAGCACATCTTCCATAATGGGAGAATAATATTAAAATGTAGGATATAGAAAAGGAATGGGTACTGCCATTTTGAAATGCAACAATTTAAATGTACCTTGAAATGATAATCCCTCTAATGAAAGATGGGTTTTGTAGTAGATACTTACATTCTGTACTACATGAACGAAACGTGCACAGTCTTGGCTCTAGTAAAATACTCTTAGCGCGAATTTTGAGAGATCTTTTTTAGCCAAGTACACATTTAAAGAAGTCCATATCACAATTTAAAAAAGTAATTTCAAGTAAGTATTGCATAGTATATGATCAAAGATCATTTAAATTGTAGACTTCACTATATGATTTTTGCCAGCCATTCATACAGGAAAACTATTACTACCATTAAAAAAAGTACCTTGTGTTAAAAGCTTGTAGAGCTTGTCCTTGATGTGTGATCACTTCGAACTGATAAAGATATTTTTAAAATATCTGTACATTCTCATGAATGACTTATGTGCTTATTCTACTTCCAAGGTTGTGTATGAACACTTCTATTCAGTGAGAAGTGGTTTGTTCCTAGGTCCTTTAGGTCTGTGCTATGTCAGAATTCGGGGGGGGGGAAAGTGTATTAGGACAGAGAATGTTGTTCTATTGTATTTGTTCTTTTAATGCTAAAAAAAAGTTTTGAAAAACATGAAGTGGTACACTTAAGTTTCTTGAAGGAGAAAATAAATATGTATAGAAGTTAGCTACAGTTTAATGTTTGTTTTCACTTTTTGCTACCATTAAAGGCCATAATTAAATTCTGTGTTTTAAAAAACTTTTTGTTTCAGCTGTTAGAGAAAGGTTTATCCAGTATGCAACAGTCCTTACTGCAGATCATTTACAGTCTTCTGAGTCATATTGACTTATCCACAGCACCAGTGAAGCAGTTTAATTTGGAAATCATAAAAGTTATTGGTAAATATGTTCAGGTGGGTACTCTGAAAAAGTTTAAAAGGTTTTCTGTGTATTATCAGAGTGGTAGTGAAATTACACTTGAATTTTTGAGGAAATTCATTTATTTCAGATACAAAAATAGTTGTTCTAAGTCGGATTCCATAGTATTTTTTGTCCTATGTATTAACCCCGTTTGAGTTACATCTTGTGGTAGAAGTTATTTGGGTGAACATGCATATATTTACATATATTTCCTCTAACTACACATGTAGAGTTGGTTATGATTCATCTACTGTTAAAATATAAGGAAATGTTTACTGCTAAATAGTGCACAAATACTTTATTGAAGTGTATATGTTTTCAAAAGGAAGTTTTACAGTTAAATGCATATTTAAATCACTTTAATATATCTGTGAGGAACATTAAGATGCATCTCAATGAATTTGAGTGCATTTTTTTTTATTAAAGAAGGTTGCCAAAGGATGAGCAGTGTTTTGCCCTAGGTAATTTAATCTTTTGTAATAGAACACAATTTACTGAAAATCTGTTTCACAGAAGGAGGTCTAGGCATCTTGCTGAAAGATTTTACAAAATTGCCTGGAGCATAAAACCATTTCAGTGCACAACAGTCTCTTTTCTTTTTTTTTTTTAACTCTCTTTTTCTCCTGAATTCCATTATTGTCAAATGTATTTTGGTCAAACGGTTTAATCATAATTACCCAGGAAAAGTAGTGTTCCCTGGATGTTTTGTTATTGATGGATATGTACTTTAGATATTGTGCTCCTGTCAGAGTGTATTAGGCAAAATGGAGTGATTAGCATAACTATAGTTCTTAATGGCCTGATGGCTTCTTGCTTCACCTCCAACCTTTATCGAGCTTTCTATGCAAGCCCACACTACCATGTGGATGTTAGCTGTCAAAATAAAGGTACTAGTTAAAAAATATTCTAGAGAAGCATATGTATTTTTGATATAATCGAGCCTGTTAGCATAAATGATAAAAGAAGAAAATCATAAATGAATGTCTTGCCTAAGTGTGGTGCTACTAAGCTGATTATTTTAGTCCCCTGCAATTATGATGCATCTTAATAAATTTAAGTTACAACAGGATTGTTAAAGATTGAGACTACTCTTTCATGTTTTTGATACACAGAAATTCAGCTTGTTGAAGACAAGCCTTTAAAGAAGCATATACTACTTAAAGCCTTGAAAGTGGTGTTTTGTTTGGTTTTTTTTAAGCAATAAAAAAATAGTTTTACAAATATGGCATTCTAACTGGAGGGGGGAAAAAAACAATCATCCTGCTAATTTAAAAAATGGTAAGATTAAAGTTTCTAGTAAAATCCTAACATTTTCAGGAGTGTAAATCTTAACCCTCTCAAGGTGCTGCTTTTGGTGTAAGTCTCTTCCATGTTTCACTCTGTAGTTGACACTGCTGAATTATTTATACCCTTAATCATCTTTTTAATGAGAGTGCACTTAACTCAGGCTCTGCCTCTAATGATCTTTTACTTTTGCCCTGGCCTTTTTAAGCACTCCTGTTGGTTTGATACTGTATAAAAAACCCTTGTAAATACATGGGATTTCTTTTTTAAATCTTTGAAGTATGTGAGGATATGTAAAAAACAGAGTATTTTTGTCTGTTTTAAATTCAGTTTACTTTGCCTGTGAGTGTTAAAAAAATAAAAGATGCCAGGAGTTGGAAGATGTTTTGCTTTTCCATGCTGTCCATTTTTATCATCTGGGACATGAAGGACAAATATCTCAAAAAATGATAAAAAAATTCATAGTGTAAATATAGGTAGCAGGGGACATGGAACGGAGTCTAGTGCGGCTGGCACTGTGGCCTGGAGCTAGCTAGCCTGCCTGGCTGGACCTTATCACTCACCTTGGGATGACTTGGTACCTTTCTGCTGCCTTCCTAGCACTTCAAGATCCAAAGCTTCCCACCTATGCTAGCACCTTGCAGCCACATGTAAGAGATTAGAGCTTTTGTGTTTGGGAATCTTGCAGTAAATCAATGCCAAATCCTATTGTATGTTAAATATGGCTGCCTTGTTTGAAGTGATGCTTTGGTGATTTGTGTATGTTCTTTTTAGAGTCCATATTGGAAGGAAGCCCTTAATATTTTGAAACTGGTGGTGTCTCGTTCAGCAAGCCTTGTTGTACCTAATGATGTTCCAAAGTCTTATGGAGGTGACATAAGTTCTCCTGAAATCTCTTTCACGAAAATTTTTAATAATGTCTCCAAGGAGCTACCTGGGAAGACCTTAGATTTTCATTTTGATATATCAGAGGTAATTATTTAAATTAAAATGCAATAATGACTTTCTTTTGCCAACTCAGATTTGTTTTCTGTTAGCCTTCTACATTTATATATTTTAAAAACCATTATTTTTAAGAATGGCAGATGTTTAAGCTTTACATCCATTTAATTAGCATCATAATGAAAGATAAACTTTGAATTCTTTTATGTTGTGATTTTGCCTTTTTCCCTGCTTTAAATGCCTGGAGAGTTAATTACTAAAAGTCAATAGTATTATTCTCAAGGGTATTTCAGCTGTGTCAGAGAGCAGGCTAATGCAGCTGGCTGCTGCTTGCAGCTGAACATTCCAGGCTTTCATCAAATGAAGTGTTGTGCATTCAAGGCTGAGAGGATTAAAACCCTGTACTGCAGTTTTGGTGTGACTTTGGAAGGGGAAGGAAATTTAAAGGGCAGAGTAGGATATAGACTATAAGATCCTCTGTGTGAGATGGACACAACTGGAAAAAAACCTTCCATAATTAAAAACAACACCTCTGCCCCCTAATTAGGGTTCATTAGAACTGAAAATAAATATATTAATGCAGCTGATACTCCTGTGTCTGAAAAGGGGAGTGTAGCCAGATAATTGCAGTGTAATATAGGGATGTGAAAATTGTAGACATGTTAGACGTAATCAAAAGTAAGGGCTCCTGGTTGAAGCTGATCCTAGGTACTCATTGAATATATAGATGGTTTAGGAGCATTACATAAATTGGTAAGTGAATTCCTTACTGAAAGTTTCAGTGCATGCAGGTCATTGAGAGACAAGATGAATTCTCAGAATGTATTGGACTAGCATTTGCTGTCAAAAGGGCTGAATTTGACCAATTAGTTCATGTTTATGAATGATTCTACAGAGAAATTTTTCATCCTTTAAACTCAGAATGCATTTGTTTTTAAAAAATGTAACTGGATTGTCAGCATAAAACTTGCATGATTCAAAAAACCCCAAGTGGGCTGAATGGCAGCCTGCTGCATAGGGTAGAAGTACTCAGCTTTGTATTTCCCAGTGTATCGATGCTCAGTGGATTAAGCACTGCTTCATAGAATGCTTAAAAACAGACAAACCCTCCTACATTCTATGTAATATTAAATTCAAAAATCAATGTGTAGTCTGTACTAATACAGATCCGAATTTTAAGAAAGTATTTGTTGTCTTTGATAAGACACCAATTATTGGGAATAAGTACGGTGATCAACACAGCGCAGCTGGTAGAAATGGAAAGCCAAAAGTCATTGCTGTCACCAGGAGCACTTCTTCAACTTCATCAGGCTCCAATTCAAATGCATTAGTTCCTGTCAGCTGGAAGAGACCACAGCTATCTCAGGTACTTTGTGTCTCAGTCTCATTATATGTATATTATGTGCAGTGTTCATGAATGTATTAGAAAAATTTGCTGAAGTCTACTCTAAAGTCTTTATTGTGTCATAGCAAAACAGTAAATAAATATAGCATAAACTAAAAGCTAATACTGGTAAAAAGAAATAATGGTAAGATTCTTTTCAGAAGATGTCAGCATGCAAGATGACTAGTTAAAAATGCAAATTGAAACTAGTTAAAAATTGTATTCTAACCTGAACCTCCAGCAAATGCCTTGCTATGTGATTTTCTGTGGTATATTTTTCAGAGAAGAACTAGGGAGAAGCTAATGAATGTGCTTTCCTTGTGTGGTCCGGAATCTGGTCTTCCCAAGAATCCTTCAGTAAGTGGTGATGGTGTCTTTTTTTCTGTTTGTTTTTTTGTTGTTTTTTTTTTAATTCCAGTAGTGAGAATGCTATGGCATTTTCAGATATTTGTGAAATTATGAAGAGTGGATTTGACAAACTGATTTAGGTTTAACAATTCAAAAATCCAATTGAAGAATTAAAAAGAAATGGAATTATAAGTAATGAATTACTATTATTCCTCAAGAAGTCCATTCTTTACTAGACAGGTTTCAAAAGAGTGTTTATATTCAGACAAAACTAATGATGCCTTCTCAGTGAATTTAGGTCAGTCTATATGTTTTAAAGCAAAGATAAATTGCTAGGATTAATTCTTAATTTTTATCTTAGATGATTATCACAGCAAATTTTTTTAAGTCTTTGGACTAGAACTCACATCATTCAAAATTAAATTAGTTGACTACTAAGGAGCTCTGTTGATCAGACTAATCCTTAATATTTATTCACAGAATAGCAGGACTGCACTGTCACTCCAGAATAGTGTATTGTATATTTGAGGCTGCATGTATGAATTGTCTTGACTAGAAGAGGAGATTGAACTAAGTCTTCCCTGTTCTGAGTAAATCTCTTCCTAGTCCATTATAAGTAAGATGCACTTCAGAGAGAAGGGGCAGCAGTGGCTGAGGACTGCAAGGATGTTGATGTTGTATTGAGAATACTGTGGAATCCATTGAAAATGACCACATGCCTTCAAACTAACATGAATACTGTGGATCACATACCTTCAAACTAACATGGATATTAGTAGGAACACTCATCTTAACTATTGAGTATAAATAGGCCAATGGTGCTGCTTCCGTGTAAGGGATAGAAAAGATTTCCATTGGCATACTGAGCTTAATGATGGTGATGACAGTAAGAACCTTTAAAATAGAGTAGCTTGCCTTGGTTATCATCAAGAATATTGTTTTTTGTTGTAACTTAAAAGTTAGAATCATAGGATCATTTAGTTTGGAAAAGACCTTTACGATCCTCAAGTACAACTGCTAACCTAGCACTGCCAAGTAATCGCTAAACCATGTCCTTAAGTGCCACATCTACACGTCTTTTAAATACTTCCAGAGATGGTGTCTGAACCACCTCCCTGGGCAGCCTGTTCCAATGCTTAACAACCCTTTCTGTGAAGAAATTTTTCCTGTTGTCCAATCTAAACCTCCTCTGGCACAACTTGAGGACATTTCCTCTTGTCTTGACACTTGTTACTTGGAAGAAGAGATTGACACTCACCTCACTACAGCTTCCTTTCAGGTAGTTAGAGAGCAATAAGTTCTCTCCTCAGCCTCTTTTTCTCCAGGCTAAACAACCCCAGTTCCATCAGCCACTCCTGATAAGACTTGTTTTCTAGACCCTTCACCTGCTTCATTGCCCTTCTTTGGATGCACTTGAGCACCTCAGTGGCTTTCTTGTTAGCTGGGGAAAACTATTGATGAGAAGTATATCTTTTATCTGGTGGAGGAGGTTAAAGTAAGTAAATTAGATGCCAGAAAGCTGAAATGGAAGAGATTTTTAAAAATTCAAATGGAAATAAACAGTAAATTGTATTTTGTGAAGATTATCATCACTGGAAGCCAATGTGGGATGCCTTTTTAAAAGTATACAGTCCTTCCATATAAACTGGTAGGCAAAAAATATATAGCCTGTGTCATTATTGTTCTTGAGTTTGACTAATGTTGTGGTTATGAAAATGAAGGTTCAGGGATGTATTGTTTTTCTTTTTATTTCTACCTTTGCAACTTTTAGTTACATTAAGGAGAGAATGATCTCAGCTTAAATAGTAATAGGTTGAAATCCAACTAGTCTTCAAACAAAATGCAGTCTGCTCTTGCCCTAATATTACAATTGTAGTGGTATGCAAACTGCCACTAAAATTGTGGGAAGCAGGATATATGACTTCTGGAGTTACAGAAGTTGGAAGTTTTTACTTCTGTTTTTAACCATATCTGCAGGTTGTGTTTTCTTCTAATGAAGACTTGGAAGTTGGAGATCAACAAACTAGTCTTATTTCAACAACAGAAGAAGTGATCCAAGAGGAGGAAGTGGCTGTAGAAGACAATACCAGTGAACAACAATTTGGAGTTTTTAAAGACTTTGACTTTTTAGATGTTGAATTGGAAGATGCAGAGGTGAGACCTTGGAATTTCTTCTGTGTATTTCCATTTGAGAACATTTTAAATATTAGGTTATGTTGGTGCAATTCTAAGGAATTTGCAGCTCTTCTAACTAATCCAGTTAGGAAGAATTTATGACATGATTGAACTTGTCTTGCGTGATAAAGAAACCTGTGTCACAAACTTTGCAGTGTTAAATTTTTGCAGATGGAGTGTTTTTTGGGGGGAGAGAGTTGGGATTTGGAGAGAGTGTTAAGTGACTTAATCTGAAAGTGACAGTGTAAGACAATGATAGATGAACACCTGAGTATCATGCAGTAGAAAACTTAATTATGGAACAATATGTTAAGAAAATGACATAATCTTTGTTCCTGATATGTTTCTGCATTCTGAAAACATGAGAAATAGCTTTCAAAGTTACAAATTCTATGATACACTGTGTCATTATATATGATTGACTTGGTCACCATAATTGCTGGCATTGACTTCTATTATATCTGGTTTGTTGCAGTTCTTAGATTTTTTCCTCTTCTCTTGTGAAAAAAGAGAGAGGTGAGGTAAAACAAAATTAAAATAAGGAGAAACAGTAGAAGTTTTGTTAACATTTGTTTCTTGTTTGGGATAAATAAAAGGCTTTAGACCAGAATTTGCTAAAGTTTTGAAAGTATTACTGTAAAAGGACTTGGGAGAAGAAATCAAATGCTTTGTAGTTTCTTTGAGTTCTTTTGTTACAGTCTATAAAAGATACTGAATTAGTAATGGAGACTCTTGTAGGTCATGAGTCAGCAAACTACTAAGAAGAGTGTCTGCCTATCTAAACACTAAGATTGTTCTTCTCCTGATTAATCTAGCCCATTTTTACAAAATCTTGAGCTTTTTTTCCCTAATACTTTAGTTTTATCTCGCTTTCTTCATGCTTCCTGTGTATTGCTTCACTTCAGCCAATATTTGCATTTTCTAGGAAAATACAGGCTCATTATGGTCTGTTGCATATATATGTGACTACACACTATACAGATACAATTTCCTATATTGAATGCAAGTAGTCAAACAGTTCAAAGGCTCAGTGGTAGTAAAACATAATTTTAACCTTAGATGGGGCTTTGCAGATAGGATGCAGAAAGTTGAAAACTTTGCCAAACCAAGTTAATCTTTAACCTAATTTTCTGTATTATTTTAATAGCAGATCATAATTAAGACAGTTTCTTTCTTATTATTTCCCTGTGTGCAACATGTAGTGCTATGCTTGCAACGAAAAAAGAAAAAAGCACAGATTGTACAAGTTTAGGATATTACATATAAATCGTGCACTTGATATTTGGACCAAAAATCTAGAATTTTTTTGTTGCTAATAGTTAAATGTCAACAATATGAATTTGGGCTTTTACATTAAAATCTAAGTAATATTCAGATTAAATTTAAGTGCTTCAGCCCACAGAAGTTGAACTTTGTAAATGGGATTCTTCTGATTTGCCATAACTTTTCACCTTTTTTGGAGCAGAATAAAGCACTAAGAAAGAAGAACTACAAAATGTTTAGTTTGCTTTTCATATTTAATGCATCATGATGATCTCTTACGTCACCACAAGAGATACTCACTCTGTTAGAGCAGTTTTGGAAGCCATACTTGTACATTTGGAGCTAGATGTGGTATTTTTTAGTAACTGTCTGTAGACTGCTGAAGTGAACTGATCAGGTTTGCCATCATACTTAGATGAATTGTTGAAGGTTGACAAAATGCTTGAGAAGATCAAAGATTGTTATTTTACTTGTAGATTAAAACAATAGTGTTTTTAAAGCATGAATTTTAATTAGTATGTTGGATGTTTGAAACCCAAGTATCCCAGCTTTAAAATGTGCAAACAGAAAGGATCCAGCTATTGGTATTTAGAGTGCATTTCATTAAAAACCTAACACAAAGTAGTTGATAAAATAGTTAATGAAGACATCTTTTCTTTTCCTACAGCCTGTATATAATTAATGTTGATGATGCTTTGTCAGTTGGATGTGGTCAGTTTAGATTCATGTGTGTTATTAAAGAATTTCATCTAATGTTTGTTGAAACAGTTGCTTTATATGTTATACTAGAGAAAATGTACCATAAGCATGCTGGTTTCAGTGTTTTGTCATCAGTTTGTTTATTTTTTTTATCAATCTCCCATTAGAAAGAAACATTATTTTAAATACAAACTTTTTGACTAAAGCTTTTTTCCAGAGCTTGAATCAGTCTTTTACTGCTGGCAAATCTTATGTAATAAAACATTTTTCCCTGGTTCTAGAGTATCTTTAAGTGTTTGTCCTCGTTCTTTCTAATTATATGTGTTTTCCTTTTTGCTAACCAGGAGCTGCAGGTAAGTTGCAGCCTGGTGCTCTGGCTTGTTTATGTGGTGTTGTCTGTGGTGTATTTGTACTTTCTAGTCAGATACAGAAAATTGATACTGATACAGTTCTAGATTATATATTTAATTGCTTTCAAGAAGATATTAAAAATATTTCTACTTCATTTGCCATATATTTTAATTTATCTACAAACATCATTTAACAAGGTAATTAAAAATTTTAATGAAATTAAAGGGCTGATTGAAACTCTGTTTGTAATGCATTCGGTACTTGTGTTTTCTGTGTTTCATTTGTGTGTTAATCTTATGTTGAAGCTTGTAAATACATATGTGTGTAAATGTTCTTTTATTACAGGGTGAAAGCATGGACAACTTCAACTGGGGTGTTCGTAGACGCTCTCTTGACAGTATTGACAAAGGAGACACACCATCTCTTCAAGAATGTCAGTACTCTGGGAGCACACCCAGCTTGAACTTGACAAACCAGGAAGATACTGATGAGTCTTCAGAAGAAGAAGCAGCCCTGACTGCAAGTCAGATACTGTCTCGTTCACAGATGGTAAGTTATTTTTCTGTGAAAGGAATCTGAGAACTTTCAGCTTTCACTTGCACTTTTAATGGACAAGTGTGTCTCATGCTTTCAGCTTAAGTGAACTAAAGAGAAACTAAATTAATGTGGCTAAGCTTCTTTTTCATAACGACATCAATGAAGGGCAAGAATTACTTTAGCTACTAGTGGTATGTAACAGGTTTATGATTCCCGTATATCATCCTTTTTTATTAGTATCTTTATACTTTTACTGTTTAAATATAAGCACAGAAACTGTGTGTCTTCGTGGATTCCTAGCTTAAAAAAACCCCCAAAATACTAAATAAGGAAAAGAGCAGCACATGATCCAATGGGAGCCTCAGTTGTGAATTGCATATTTAATATAATACTATTAATCACTATTATATTATATTATAATACAATAATTATTACTATAGTTAATATAATAACCATTGAAATTGCATGTTTAATTATGGATTTTGAATTAATTAATACATTGAATTAATTGAGAATTAATTATTAATATAATTAATGATTAATATAATAATCATTGAAATTGCATGTTTAATTATGGATTTTGAAGCATGTGTAGATATAACTGAGGAAAATCAAGAATGCTGGCCACTGAGAAGTCTCTGCATTACATAAAAGAAATTAAGAAAAAAATGACTGGATGGAGAACAACAGGGATAGTGTGCTGCTTTTCAGTCTTAGGCAAAGTTTGTATTAATGTTGCCCATAGCAAAGAGGTCTGCTCTTCAGTGTTTTCCACCTAGCATCTCACCAGTGCCAAAGACCTTTAAGAACATAAAAGGTAGTGATTTTCTGGATCCCAAGGATACCTTCAAACTTCTCTTCAAAGTTAAATGTTATAGAAATCCAGGTGATGCTTTTAATGGTTTTAATGTAAAGCTGTGAAACTCATAATATATAAATAAATTCAAATAGATAACTGTACTGAAACTGCCTATTTCAAAAGGAATATGATTTTTCCCTGTAATTTATATGTTTGCGGAACTATGAAGATTTTCACATTTCTTTACTTTCTGTCTTAGTTAAACAGTGATTCTGCCATAGATGAAAATATATCAGATCATGCTGGTTTATCACTTCAGTCACAAGATTCCACTAGCAGTGTGGGAACAGAAGAGGTGCTTCAAATCAGAACTGAGACCCCAAGTTTGGAGGCTTCTCCTCTAGATAACTCTAGCAACCAGCTGCCTGAGGTGGGGAGAAATGTGGGCTGGTGCATGGCTGATTTGGGCTCCTTCTAGTGTTTACAAGCAACTTTGGCTTTCTTTTCAACTGAATTTTCATCTATTACATTGATTATTTGATTTGCTTTTAATATTTCTAACCTGTTGGAATGTTCTTAGAAAATATTCCCTCAGTATGAGAACTGCTTGGGATGAACTTACCACAGGTTAAAAATATTCCTAAAAGGCTGATAATGATGATTTCATGATGCAGAATGAAAATAGGCTAATACTGAAGATGCTTTTACTTGATATGGGTGAAATCCTTCTTGAGCAACATTTTCTTTCAAATACTGTTTTATTTCCCTTTTTTCCCCCCTTTCTTTGGCATAATGTGATTGGTGCTATATGGGAATAAAACCTCAGGCCAGCTGTGTTAGCAGTTGGTTCCATTAAGTAATCCTTTAAAAAGGACCACTGATCCTAGTGGTATAATTTTTTGGGAAGGCCTGTGTGGACTGAGACAGTTTTCAAGCTAATGGCCACCTGCAAATCTGTGAGTACCTATTTCTTGTTTTTTTTTAAATCTTTCAAATAATTTAAATTTAAAACGAACTCAAAATAAAACACTTATCTGCTACAATTCCTATACCATTTAGCAGTTGTAGCTAAAAGCTCAATATGTTGAGTTTTTTTCTTAAATTTGAAGTAGCTTTGTTTTGGTGGACTTCTTATCTCTTCAGTTAAAATTATTGATGCTAGAGATGCTATTGATGCTTAATTTTACTTGGATAGGCATTGCTAATCCTATCTAACAAGGGGAAAGTGTGGATGACTGGTTTTCTGTGGTAAAATACCTTCTAAAAGTGTAATATTGAGACTTTTAAAACAGGTTTTCTCCATATTTTTCATATTGCTATATATATATATATATATATATGCATTTTTAAAGATGTTCAGTTAATTTCAGTTGATAAATTGTCTCAACTTTTATAGACTATCTGTGCTTAGATTGCCAAGTAAATTGTTCTGTTAGCTCTTCACCTGCTTATCTACAACATATATTTTTGTTACAGTAGAATTTTGGATGAGGAAGAATCTGGATGATTTTATTTCAACATAAGATAGATGTTCTATGATAAGATTTCACAACAGAGAAGCTATAATCTGGGATTTTATAGAATTAAATTCACCACACTAGAATATTTATCTTTGTTCGCTTGTGGTACGTTCTCGGCTGTAACTCACTTTTATATTTTCATAGTTCTTTCTGAGACTGCCATTACACACTTCTGGTAATCCAGGTGAAAACACTGACACAGAAAGGCACCAATGTCGTTAAAAATATTGAAAACATTAAACTAGGCTATGAAATAATTTCATGACTAAGCAGCATCTGTCAAAAAAGAGATCCTGCAAATGCATATAAATGCAATCACTAAACATGATGTGTTCCAGTTTTATTTTGTGCTTGTTAGAATCCAAGATTCAGCCAAACACTTTTTTCATGCACAGTTCAAAAGGTTCAAACACTTAAAGTTCTCTCTCTAAAAGAGTTAGCTATCTCATTGGATTCTGTTGCTATCAGTGACAGCTTGTGTTATGCCTCTTAACAGAATGAGATGGAAAATATGCACACTGTCAACTCACTTTGAAAAATTTGTGGAGCTAATAAAACTAATTTTATTCTGAATTCTTATACTGCACAACTCACAGAATAATGCAGTTGTCTTTTCCTATGCTTGTATGCTTCATATATGAACACTTTCAACACAGGCATTTCATTGCATGCCAAGTGTCACTGATCAATTTTTTTAAAATATAAATAAATATATATCAAAATTTATCTAAGCTAAAATAAAAATAATTGATGCTTTTATTTAAAAATAAGGATGTTGAAGAGTTAAGTAAATAGTTTACTTAAAGGTATTTGGCTGATTTTCAGTAATAGCAATTATCTTTGGGGCAAAGAGAACCAGTTGAGAGTTGACAGTATTTTTGTACAATAAGTTGTACAAGCTTAAGGATATGAACATTTCTGGCTAAGTGTCTGGCATTCTCATGTGCCATAGCTGCTCAGTGTGGCAAAGTGGCTGTTCTGTGCAGTAAAACTCCAGATTTAGCTTTCACAAAAGAGGCAGTAGAATGAGGTCACTGGCTGTGTCAAATGGCAGCAGTGTCACATTGAAGAGTCAAACTGAGATAAAGTTAGGATCACTGTGAAAGAAAATTGTGTAGTTCTATTTAAAGCTGAATTTTCTTTTCTGACATACGTACAGTTCTTTATCTGTCAGAGGATCTGTTTAGACTCATGAAAGCCAAGATGTGATATGTATGCTTATAGGCTGTCCAAAGATTTGCTGACCTGTCTTGGATATGCCAGTAGAGGAAGACCACCACACTAAGAATGAAAATATGTGATAATTTGTGCCTTTAGGAAATAGCAACTACAAGAAAATGTTATTTTTATTCCACAGAAAAATCCAGTAAAAGGTTTCAAATGGATTCATTGTAAATTAACTCAATCTGAATTCCTCTGTTCAATACAGTGATATTAATGAGTATAGCAGTGCTAATGGAGGAAGAGGGAAGGGAGAAAGGGTCATTCTGTTATTACCTACCTGAGCTTAATCATTGTCTCTTTATAATTGCTAGTGATAGAAAGACTCCATTTAGAGATTCAAGATTAAGCCCTTAAAGCTCCCCATATTAACAGTAATAGCAAAATAATAAAAATAGTGGATGTCCCCTTTCCACTGTTCATCTGTTACACTGTTGCACAGTTATGCTTTAGAAAATCATTAAAATGGAGAGTAGAAAGGTGAAGAAGTGCTCTCTTCTGATTCCAGGCCCCATGAGCATGCATGAGACAGTCATTTTAGTTCTTATCTAGAAAAGTAAAATATGGAAGTCTTGATTGTGTTTGTTGTGATCTAAGTATGTTTAAGGTTATTTGCAGGTATTTTTCTGGTACTGTTCTCTTAGCAGATTAAATTGAGTGCATTTGAGAAATTGTACTTCCCATAAGTAATAGATCATATTCTAGGATACTAATGTTAAGCAGAAATTACAAACATTAATAATAGACTGCCTGTCTTTGCTCAAGTAAAACTGCGTGAATAATCCAAAGAGCTGAATGAGTAAACTATAAATGAATTTGTTTATAAACAATTTTTTGTAACTATTACTTTACCATAATAAAAACTGATAAGAATGCATAAGCCCTGGCAATAGGAGTAATAGAAGTGTGATTGCTTTACAGGAAGGCAGTTCAGCAGTAAGGGATGAACAGGTTAGCACTGCTAGTGAAGATACTGGGTTGTATCTACTACATGAACAACAAGACTGTCTGGTCTGTCATGAATCTCTTGAATTGGAAGAAACCCCAGAACTTGTAGAGGCAGCAGCTCCTGAGAGCTATTCTGAATCTATCTGTGAAGAGGATGTCACTCTTGCTTTGAAAGAGCTAGATGAGAGATGTGAAGAAGAAGAAGCTGACTTCTCTGGTTTGTCCAGGTAAGATTAATATTGGTTCTACGTAACAGAAATTACATGTTATCAGTGCATGAATCAAACAAAGTAGGTTTCTTAGGATGTGGAGTTTTCCATGAATCCCATAATACAAGTTTCTAAAATTATGTTTTGTATATCTGAAATAATTGGAACAGGCTGCCCAGGGAAGTGGTGGATTCACAGTCCCTAGAAATGTTTTTAAAAACATACAGATGTGGTACTTAGGAACGTAGTTTAGTGGCATGGTGGTGATAGGTAGATGGTTGGACTTGATGACCATAAAGGTGTTTTCTAACCTCAGTGATTCTGTGATTCTGTAATGGTTGATTGGTTTTGCCTGTTACAGCAAATAATCTCAGTACTTTGCACAGCAGTTGTTTCTGGTACAGGGGAAACAGCCATGCAGGAAAAGATGAGAATTCTTGAATAAAAGCAGTCTAGCACATTTCATCACCGTCAGTAAGTTACCAGGCATTTTGGAGTGTTTTCTTAGCCACCAGCTGCAAGCAGTGTAACATGGAAAAGCCCATGCTTTGGGCTTTTCAGAACTGCTATAAATTATGGCAGATGCTATTCTGGCACAAAAAGACAGGGAAAAAATATATGTGGGGGTTTTTTTTAGTGTTGTTCTGGTTGGTAGGTTTTTTTGGTATGGGATTTTTTGTTTGTTTTGTTTTGTTTTAATCAAAGCTCCTGTAGGAGTCAGGCCAGTTGGTCTTTGAATTTGCTCAAGGCTTATTTTCAGTGTTAAGATTAATGAGTCTTTGTATATTTCTAAGGCATTTTTGAAGTAAAATGAAGTTTTTCCATTTTTTAATGTGGAGACCAAGAACTATTGTGTCAGTCTTCTTAGACTGGTGGAGTCATATTTAAAGTGAAACACTTATGTTTGAAAGTAACAGTGAGGGAGGGAAAGGAATAAAGGAGGGAAAACAAGGTAAATGAAAACACAGTCTTTTTATTTTTATGGAAAATAAACAAAAAACCCCCACAAACCAGCAAATAATAAACCTCAGACCAAAACAAACAACAAATTCCAAAAATTGGAATTTGTTCAGATTAATTTGAATAATATACATAGATCTAGTGTCTATTCTGTTAGAGAGATCATTTAAGGAGTCTTTTACAGAAAAGGACACAATAGTAACTGTAAAAGCCCAAATCATTTGAGAAGGTTGTACTGGGCCAAAGACAGAAATTCAATCTTGCAATCGCTTATAGTTTTAGTTTATTTACACTAAGCAAACAAAGGAAAAACACCATAGCTCTAGTTTGAAGAGTCACAGAGGTGATTATTTACAGGGTTGATACACTAGTTAGAAAATACCTGAAAATCTTTTTAAAGCTTTGCTTACAGATTTTATTCAAAAGGGTTGCATCATAGCTTTTGAGTTTTGTGTTACTAAAATGAATCTATCTAAAAACTGCACCCACACTTCTTGTTTAAGACACATTTGTTGCCACTGTGAATGAGGTGGTTATTATAAAGAAAAAATGATAATGTGTTTAGAAAACTATTCTAATAAACTATCTGTACTTGTGGAATCCTCCCACATTTATTTTTGCTATGTAAGTACAATTATAGAATATAAAAACTGTCAAAATATATAATTCCTTGTAGCTTTATCAATTAAATTAATGATTGTAAGTAGTAGCGATTAATTTATAGTTCAATATTTTTGTTGGATGTCTGATGCCTAATAGAAAGTATGACTGCAGAATGCTTTTTAAACAAAGGCCTATTAAATTGATTGCCCATAAAAATGAAAGTGTTCCAATCTATCACCACTCACTTGCAATGTTACTTAAGACAGTTATAAAATACTATTACTCTGCTAAATGAGCTCTTGTGTTTCTCTTAAGGAAAGCTAAGATTTTTTTTATAGATATTGGTGGGCCATGTGTTTAGACGAATAAAAAGTTGAAGAAATGAATGTTAATTCAGTTACTGTGGGCAAGAAAAGAAAACAGGTTTTGAATGATGTATATATGTATAGTGCTGTATGTAGCTGTATATAATCTACATATAGCCCCTTGTCTGTAGGTGTACACAGAAATAACAGGTTTTAATAAGCTTTGGAGGTATTTGAGAGTATAAGCAATATTTTATATTGCAGTAGAAAAAGGTTTTGATTTTTTTACTCTCTTCTTGGTTCATAATTAACTTAGCTAATTGATTATTTATATTGCAAAACACTACTCTGAATTCCAAATTCTTTCTTCTTAGCAAAATGAAGGGATATTTTCGTAAAAAATATACTGAGGAGTTAATTTCTGTTGTTTGTTACTCATAGCCAAGATGAAGAAGAACAGGATGGTTTCCCAGAAGTACAAACTTCCCCACCTCCTTCCCCATTTCTTTCTGCCATATTGGCAGCTTTCCAACCAGTAGCATATGATGATGAAGAACAAGCCTGGCGCTGCCATGTCAATCAAATGCTGTCAGATACAGATGGATCTTGTGCTGTCTATACATTTCACGTCTTCTCAAGATTGTTTCAGGTCAGTGAATTGCCAGTGCATGGTTGGTTGTCTGAAACCCTTGCCTACCACATTCAAAACTATTCTTTCCCTCTGTAACTGCAAAAGATACAACATCATGGTAGCAAGAAGCCTTAGAAAGCAAATCAAAAGGAGACAAAACCTCCATGTTGCTATGAGAATGTTATATGGTCATATACTGTTTTTCTGTGGGCTATCTGCTGTATTCATTGTCTAGGAATGATTTTTAGGAAAAAAAAAAAAAAAACAAACAACAAAAACCAACCAAACAAGCAAACCAGCCCAGTTCAGTATTTTGGTTGTGTCCCTGATTTTATTTTCTGAACATCACCCAGGTTCTGTGCTGATGACAGAATTAATGTCTACCTCCTCATCTGTGGGATTCATTATTATGAGGTCACAGCATGACAGATATTAATGATTTTATATTAGATTCAAGTGGTGAGAAAAAGTGGGGATTTTTTTCTGTGGAGAAATCAATTTAAATACCAGGAGATCCACTAAAGCTGGAAGTTTCCATTGTCCCTAACTATATTTACCTCATATAACTGGTATCTGCTACAAACTGCGTATGGCTTAATTTTCCTGGCTCCCTCCTCCCTATATGTGGGGGATAGGTTTTTTACATTTTCAGAGTGGTACCAGATGGATGTACGTTTTTCTTTGCAACTTCTTATGGGATAGAAGAAAAACAGTTAATCCATTTTATTTACAGGCAGCATGCCAAGCAAGCTAAGAGCAGATTTGGTACTGGAAACAAAGACCTGTGACTCCAACCCTTTATTTTTTTATCTCCACTATTCATTTTGCTTGCTGTTTGGTATATCATAATAAGTTTTTCAATGAAAGCTTCATTTTATTTTTCCACACTAGCATGCATTTCATCCCATATATATGGGTAGTTTTAGGGTTAGTATCATGAATTAACTTACATGTGAAGGATTCATACTCTGCCTTATCCACGAGATAACTTATTTTTACATCTATACTCATTTTCCATTTTTATCTGAAGCATTTTGCCACAGCACTGTGAAATTCCTGTTTCTGATTTTCAGGTTTTGTATTTTTGCTTCATCTAGACATCAGAGGTTTAGGTTCTCTGTATTGTGCCAAAGCTTGGCTGTGATTGTTTTTCACATATTCATTCATTTCCTGAAAGTGATAAAATGAGAGTTCGTAGTCTCTTGTGTTCATTAAATAGGGTGCTCGAAAGAAAGGTGAAACTCTCTGTGGCTTGACAGGATAGCCATCAGTCAGCTGGGAAGATGGATAGTCTGGGAATAGGAGCAATAGCAATCCAGGGTGCAAGCCTGGGCAAAGAAGCATTCCTGAGGAGTTGTTACTGGTTTACAAAGGAGGGTTAAAATGACTAAAGGAGTCCCTGGACACCTTGTTTGAATGACTTTTCCATTTTACATTCCGGCTCATACACTGTGTTTTACTTAGCAGCTGTAAATATTGTCTTTGTATACTACATGTAACTTTATAGGATTTATGAATGAATATATCAACGTGCAGTGTTCTATTAGGCCAAGCTGACAAGCTACATAATTGAACATGATACATAGGACTAATCTTTGAAGAAGGGAGAAACCCTGCAGGTGGCATTTTTGCACACATACAGATTGTGTAACACATCTTGTATTCTGGCTTGTAAAACTGTGTGTCATTTTCTGCAACGCACACACGCGAAAATTAATTGAATTACTACTTGTACTGCCTGAAGACAAATACAGTGGGTACTGAAGGCCTAGATGTGAAAGAAGTAATTGTCTTTATAGGTACAGGCTGGTTTGATTTATTGATTGATTGCATTTTCTGGAGCTTTTTTTACATACATATTCAGAGCAAATTATCTATTAGTCATTTAATGACAAAAATATGTGCCATCATGACAGAAGTTTGCCCTGCAATTCTTAATCTAAAAAGCCAGAGGAGGAGGGGTAATAAAATACTATGCAAAATAAATTTTTCTGACTTGATTTCTAGACCATTCAACGAAAGTTTGTCTCTATAACAAATGATTCAATCAGCTTTCTTGGCAATAGTCTACAGCGCATTGGAACAAAATTTAAGAGTTCTCTGGAAGTGATGATGCTGTGTTCAGAATGTCCAACAGTCTTTGTGGATGCGGAAACGGTAAAAATCTCCATCAACTTACACAGTGAAATACCTGTCTGCTTAAACAATTTGATGTAGCATACAAAATTGTGTTTTAACATTGGGAAATAGCAATGCATGGGAAAGAGTTTCAAAGATTCGAATAAAATTTGTTAATTATATTCTTCTTAAAAGGTTGCTCTCTAACATCACTAATTGAAACATCCAAATAATTTTGGGATTAAAAAAAAAGATGTTTTTTATAGTTTAAGTCAGAACAGAATAAAAGCATTAGATGGCCACTACATATCATAAACATTTGAAAACACAACTCAGAAGTGCATTTTCTCCAAAAATAACCTCCAGCTCTAACAGTGAACAGTGAGGAAAATCACTGGTGCTAATTATCACTTAAATTCCTTTGCTATTCTTACCTTTCCTGCTTGTTCATATTTATTCTATATTCTTTGCACAGAGAAGAAAAAGGAAGACTACTTATCTAGCAGCAACTTTGCCTTTTTAAGTTGTATTGTTTATGTATATATTCAATGACACATGAGAAAAACATTCTAGCTACAATTATACAATGAAGGCTTTGAATTATTTATTGTTGGGCAATTTGAAATCTTGGGTTATAAAAAATATTAATGTGAGAAGTCATCTTATTGTTCAACAGCAAATCAGAAAACATCACTGAGCTGATGTACATATTCCAGGTATACCTACATCCTGAATTTTGGGGCCATTCTGGTTCCCTGCTCTCAGAGAAAATACAGCTGAACTGGCAAAGATTTTAAGAAAGATCACAAGGATTATGAAATATGTGGAATAACTTCCATGTAAGATATGCTGGCTAGGATTTTTCAGCCCTTTAGGAGAGAAATCTGTCCATAAATGTCGATTATGATGGAAAACTAATAGAAATTACTGTATTGTTCTCTTATTTGATGTTAAGGGTGATCAAATTAAGCTTGCAGTGAATTACAAAACATACAGAACCAATGATAGGTGATCACAGAATCATTAAAGCTGGAAGAGACCTCTAAGATTATCAAGTCCAACCATACCTATCACTAACATGCCACTAAACCATGTCCTTAAGTACCACATCTAAATGTTTCTTAAATACTTCCAGGGACGGTAACTCCACCACCTTCCTGGGCAGCCTATTCCATGACTTGACAACCCTTTCAGTAAAGAAATTTCTCCTTATATCTAATCTAAACCTCCCCTTCTGCAACTTATATCCATTTTCTCTCATTCTCTCACTGTTAACCCTGGAGAAAAGACCTACCCCCATCTCACTACAACCTCCTTTCAGGTAGTTGTAAAGAGCGATAAGGTTTCCCCTGAATCTCCTCTTCTCCAGATTAAACAACCCCAGTTCCCTCAGACGCTCCTCATAAGACTTATGCTCTAGACCCCTCACTAGCCTCGTTGCCCTTCTCTGGACACACTCTAATGCCTCTATGTCCTTCTTGTACTGAGGGGCCCAAAACTGAGCACGGTATTTGAAGTGTGACCTCACCGGTGCTGATTACAAGGGGATGATCACTTCTCTGGTCTTACTGGTCATGCTATTTTTGATACAGACCAAGATGCTGTTAGCTTTCTTGGCCACCTGGTCACACTGCTGGCTCATGTTCAGCTGACTATCAACCAGTAACCCCAGGTCCTTCTCAGCCAGGCAGCAATCCATCCACTCTTCCCCAGGCCTATAACGTTGCATGGGGTTATCACAGAATCATAGAATGTCAGGGGTTGGAAGGGACCTAGAAAGATCATCCAGTTCATCCCCCCTGCCAGTGCGGGATCACCTAGACGAGATCACACAGGAATGCATCCAGGCAGCTCTTGAATGTCTCCAGAGAAGGAGACTCCACAGCCCTCCTGGGCAGCCTGTTCCAGTGCTCTGTCAACCTTACTGTAAAAAAGTTGTTCCTCAGGTTAATACTAAACCTCCTGTGGTCCAGCTTACTCCCATTCTCTCTTGTCCTAACATTGGGTGACATTGAGAAGAGCCTGGCTCTCTCCTCCTGACACTCACCCTTAATATATTTGTAAACATTAATGAGATCCCCTCTTCTCCAGGCTGAAGAGACCAAAGTGTAGGACCCGACACTTGGCCTTCTTGAAGCTCATCCTATTGGCCTCAGCCCACCAATCCAGCCTATCAAGGTCCCTCTGTAGAGCCTCCCTACCCTCAAGCAGATTGACCCTTCTGTCTTTGTGTCGTCTGCAAACTTACTGAGAGTGCACTCAATCCCCTCATCCACATTACTGATAAAGATATTCTTCATGTGATACATAATGAAAATGTTGTCCTTTATGGTGTTTATTCATGTTTTCAAAAAGCAATTAAATAGATTCATGAAAGAAACTGCCCTGGATAGATTTTTGAATATGCAGAACAACACACTGACAGAGGCTAAGAAAGCATTCTGGAGCAAGTGCATCACCACATGCTTGCCCTGTTCTGCCTTTCCTTAAGCAACTGCTGTTACACATTGGCAGATGGAGGACTGAGATGGATCTTGAGCCTTAACCCAGTGTGAGACTTCTCCTGAACTGTTGTTTTTTTCCCCCTTGGTGCTAAGGGGTGATTCTGCTTTTACACTCTCACTTTAGTATAAGGGGATGAAAAAAGCATGATACAGATTGTGCATTTCAAAGGAACTATGTGTAATGTTTTTTGTTTAACTTATGCCACTTTAAAAGCAGTAGAAATTAACCAAAAGAAGAAATTTGTTTGGGATAAGAAGCCATAAGAAGAGTTACACTAGTGTCTAGCTAAAACAGCATGTGTGTTTCAAAAAAGAGATAAATACATGTATAACAAATACAAATATTTTTAAAATATAAATATATATGCACACAAGTATGCATACTTGTGTGTGTATGTGCATATGTATGCACATATCCATATTAGTGTTACATTGGCAAGTACTGTGTGGACAAATCTTTCCTTAATTGAAATGAATCTACTTGTTTATCAGATTACTTCTTAGAAAGAATGAACAACTGATCCAAAATAACATTATGCACAAATCATAGAATCATAGAATCATAGAATGGCCAGGTTGGAAGGGACCTCAAAGATCATCTAGTTCCAACCCCCCCGCCACAAGCAGGGATGCCGAAACACTAGACCATGTTGCCCAGTTCCCCATCCAGCCTGGCCTTGAACACTGCCAGGGATGGGGCAGCCACAACCTTTCTGGGCAACCTGTTCCAGTGCTTAATCACTCTCCTGGTAAAGAACCACCTCCCAATCTCCAGTCTAAACCTCCCCTCCTTCAACTTAAAACCATTCCCCCTGGTCCTTTCACACTCTGATCTCCTAAAGATTCTCTGTCCCTCTGTCTTATAATCTCCCTTTAGGTACTGAAAGACTGCTATCAGATCCCCTCGAAGCCTTCTCTTCTCTAGGCTGAACAACCCCAACTCTCTCAGCCTATCCTCATAGGGGAGGTTTTCCAATCCCGTAATCATTTTTGTGGTCCTCCTCTGGACTCTCTCCAGCAGCTCCACATCCTTTCTATGCTGAGGACCCCAAAACTGGACACAATACTCCAGGTGGGGCCTCACCAGGGCAGAGTAGAGAGGCAGAATTACCTCCCTAGATCTGCTGGCCACACCTCTCCTAATGCAGCCCAGGATGCGATTGGATTGGCATTTGATTTAAATTTGGTCTTCGATTCATTCAGAGAGTAGTTTTCAGCAGAAAGATGCCCCCTTCCATCAAAGCATGGGTTCACAAAGGATTTGGGAGTGGCTCATGGCCTACTATAAGATGCCCACTGACTTCTTTGCACTTTGCTGTTATTGCTCATATTGAGTGCAGAGTAGCGTTGTGCCGTAGAGCCATAACTTGCTTCTTGGTTGATGTGGACATAGCGGTGTAGTAGAACAAGACTCTTGATGCACTTGGAAAGGCATGTAAGCATCATTCACACCCCTGTCTGAGTAATGTGGAACACTGTGACTCTGGGCCACGATTTTTTCATCTCAGTCTTGTGCTTGCAATTCTAACCTAACCAAGAGGTACCACGTGATAGGGATTGGACAGAAGTACAGAACTCTTAATGGGTGCACAGAGTGACCAGTGTGAGGGAGAAAGCATCATGTTAGAGTCAGTTACAGGCCTCTTAGTCTGACCTCAGTGCTGGGGAACGTTACGGAGCAGATCTGGATGAGGGGATTGAGTGCACACTCAGTAAGTTTGCAGACACCAAGTTGGGTGGAAATGCTGATCTGCTTGAGGCTAGGAAGACTCTACAGAGGAATCTGGGCAGGCTGGATCGATGGGCCAATGCCAATGGTGTGAGGTTCAACAAGGCAAAGTGTTGGGTCTTGCACTTGGGTCACAACAATCCCATGAAATGCTGCAGACTTGGGGAAGAGTGGCTGGCAGAAAAAGATTTGGGGCTCTTGGTCAACAGCCACCTGAACGTGAGTCAGCAGTGTACTGAGGTGGCAAAGGCGGCCAACAACATCCTGGGTTGTCTTAGAACTAGGGTGACCAGCAGGACTGGGGAAGTTATTGTACCACTGTACTTGGCACTGGTGAGGCTGCACCTCGAATACTGTGTTCAGTTCTGGGCCCCTCACTAGAAGAAAGACAATGAGGTGCTGAAGTGTGTACAAAGAAGGACAGTGAAAGCGGGTGAAGGGTCTACAGAACAGGTCTTCTGAGAAGTGGCTGAGGGAACTGGGGTTGTTTAGCCTGAAGAAAAGGAGGCTGAGGGGAGACCTTGAAAGGAAGTTGTAGCAAGGTGGGTGTTCATCTCTTCTCCCAAGTAACAAATGTCAGGACTAGAGGAAATGGCCTCGTGTTGTGTCAGGGAGGTTTAGATTGGATATGAGGAAAAAATTCTTCACTGAAAGGGCTCTAAAGCACTGGAACAAGTTTCCCAGGGAAGTGGAGTCAACAGGGATTTAAAGACATGTAGATGTGGTGCTAAGGGACGTGATTTAGTGGAAACTCGGTAGTGTTAGGTTAACAGTTCAACGTGATGATCTGGAAGGTCTCTTCCAACCAAACTGATTCTGTGATTCTTTGATTCTATAATAAGAAAAACCTAAGTGGAAGCAAAACTACAGGGAGAAGTAGTATGGAGGAAAGCTGGAGTAGCATCCCCTGAGGAAAAAAAATATTTTGAAACTATGTTGAAAAAGGCAAAGTCAGTAATTGTATTAAATTCTTCAGGTTCCTACAGACTGAAGCCTTGCTGGTAGTATAGTTTCTATATTGGAAAAAAAACAAGTTACAGAAGCAATCCCGCAGTACCTTTTTTCCTGCCGCAGGCTATTCTATTTACACTAGGTGTGTGTGTGTCAAATATTTTCTTCTTTTTGAAAGATCTAAAAATCCATTTGAAATCTCTTTTGGATGTTAACTAGGTACTGCCCTTCTTATTTTTGAATTGAAACTGTTTACTGATTTAACTGATACAGCTACATGTCTTAGTTTAGTAACTCAAAGGTATCATGAAAGATCTGTACCCAAATAATTTTAATTTGTTTTCTAAAGGGAGACTTGAACACTTAGTATTAAATAATTTTGATATTAGACTATATGGATTATAGTCAGATGTTATACAATTACAGAGGTGATTGCTTTTATCTTCCAGCTAATGTCTTGTGGTCTGCTAGAAACATTAAAGTTCAGTGTTCTAGAGCTCCAAGAACACTTGGATACCTATAATGTCAAAAGAGAGGCAGCAGAACAGGTGAGTCTCATTTTTAAAACAAAAAATATTAGAACCTACTCATCAAGAACATGTTGCTCATCTTTCTCTCTCAACATGGGTATCTAAAAGTAAACTGGAAAAACATTTCTGAAATAAAATCCTGTTTCCTTTCCTTACTACTAATCTATATGTATAATCTGAATCTGAGGTTTTTCTTATGTGTAATTCTTTTTTGTTACATGTATTTCTGAAATTGACTTTGAATATATAACACTGTACAAACGTACTATCATTTGGAAAAGCATATTCCTAATTTAAAAATCCTCTTTAAAAATATTCAAATATCTTTGAATACAGATTTTTTTCTTTTTGAAAAGTCTGGGTTATTTTATTAAACTAGAAGGGTGGGATTCACACTCAGATTAAGACATACAGATAGCTGTCTTTAGAGGAAAGGATCAAGAAGAAATCAAGAAAGCAATGCATTTTTATCCTAATACAGATGCTGACTTGTTGCTTAGCTGAATAGGTCTTTAGATTTACTTTTGTTGATTGGATCTTGTCTGACATTAATGAGGCTTAAATAGCTATGGCATACATAGACACATAAATTTAATGTCAGTTATTTAGAATAATACAGTTCAGTTTTCAAAGTATATGTTAGTGGTTATATCTTTTTTGCAAAGAAACACAAAGTTTAAAAGTTGAAAATTTCTGTAGCAAGGGTCAGTATATTTGGGGTTGTGAACCTTTGTGCGAGGTTCAGGAAGGAAGATACTAACTTTGAAAAACTGAAACAGGCAAGATTTCTATTTCAAAAGCCAAAAGAAAATGTGGATAGACAAGCAGTTGTGCAGGTACAGGGAGAATGAGAATATATGGGGCTTTTGCTGTAAAGAGAAAATGATTCCTAGAACAAGTAAACATGCATTTGAGGGAACTTTTTAATGATCTCAGCAGTCTGTGAGGCCATGACAATGGCCATATAGGCAAGTATCAGCGATTCTGCAGCACAAGTGACTCTGTGTTTCTTGATCATACAGAGGGTATTAGGCAATGATGGATTGTTGGCAGCTCATCTGTTGAATAGACTAGACATCCACTTTTTTGTGGAAAGGATCTCAAATTAATTGTAGTTTCCTCAAAAACAGTGCTAAAATATGTCACACAGGACTGTTAATGTAGATAAACTGTTTCTAGGATCCAAGCCAGCATTTCTGCTAAGGAGTTGCTGCATTTTTTTCCCTATTCTGTGGTAATAACAATATACTTGTAAACTAATTCATAAGGTCTAATATAATGACATATATTTTGCCATGTAGGCTTAATCAGAAACAAAATGCTCATCTAATGACTAAGATTACCTTGCTTGATGGAATATTTAATGTCTGACAATGTCCAATGTATAATGTTGTCATCAGTTCTATGAGAAAACAATGTATTTTATTTCTCATTTTAGAGAGCAATACTGAGGTCCAGAGAAGCTAACTGATATGCCCCAAGGTCTTATGTATGTGTGTCTACTTAGAATGGTGACTGACTAAATATCAAGGAATTCTCTGTATATAAACTCCTCATTTAGTGTATAGTTTATCGTATCAGTAACAAATGGGGTTTTGTTGATTTGTCCAAGGATGACAATTTAAAATTGTGTCCATTTCAGATGGCCATGAATTTACTTAAGTATTTTTAGCTAATTTTGCACTGCTACATATCATATCGGCATAAATCCATGCTGGATATTAGGAGCTTGGGGTTTTTTTATTTTATTTTATTTTACTTGATAAAGGAATACAGATACCAGTTTGATGGCCTGTCATTATATCATAGTGTTGTTTTTCTGTAGGGCAGCTGTCAAAAGGGTGTCCAGTAGCATGTTTTCATGGTCACCCTGTCTTCTGCCACAGGATTTTTGAGTGACTGGAGCAGGAAAAAGGTTCACAGAATGAAAATAATTGTTCTGAAATAACTGACAGCATTTTGTCAGGGTTTTATTGTTATTTAACCATTTATAAATAGAAGCAGTACTGAGAAAGAAGAAGCTGATAGGTTTGACCAATAATTTCTGATTCTTGACAGCATGTTATTTAGCTAATTTAGGCATTATTTAAGTATTTATTCAGTACATTAATTTAGAAGTAATGACTAATTATCTCAGAGAATTGATCTTTTTAAAAATCCTTTCTTCAGCTGTTGGTCATCAGATTTTTTTGGTGTGTATTATATAGTATTTGAAAACTAAGAATCTTCCAAAGCCACTTCTCAGATATGTTTTCTTGGTTTCTTACTCTGTCACATTCAACAAGACTTCCTCAAAACAAATCTGAATTTCCATTATTGCAGGGAATTGTGCTATGTATCGTGCTCAACCTGAAAGTATTAAGGCAAAACACGTAATGAGCTTATTGCAGACCCTTGCTTTTGTCTTAGATATGTGCAGAAAAATGATCAAACTAAGATGGCTGGGCTACCATATAATAAATACACATTAACAGAGATTTAAATAAATATAATTTGCATGTTAATCTAGTATCCTCTAGAATCAACCACTGAAAAATTCTGTACATTAATTTTTTAATGAAAAATTGCTGATTAAAGTATACCCTAATAGATGATGTTTGTCACCATCAGTGCTGTGTGTTGTACTGGTGTTCACATCAATCAAATTTAAAAAGAGCCTTGGGCTGCAGTTGCTTGAAACTCTTATGTATGCACTGAGATAAGAGAAAGGTACCTATAATATAGGGGGTGGTTTGGGATGTCTGCTTTAGGGTTAATCTGGCAAACAAAAAAACATGCACTATGACCAAGACTAACCACAGACTTCCTTCCCTATATTGCACTTTCACCCTGTATCTTTGTAGAAGACCTATGTGGAAACATAAATTGATGTAAAGCAAACATATAAAGAAGATTATTTAGTCACATAATCCACTGCTCTTCCCAAAGAGAAAATACAGGTCTTTCTACAATGCAGAACATATATCTTAAATATTTTCAAATTTAGGAAATTAATTTTGTCACCTTTTTAGAGCTACCATTCTGTTCCCTTGCAAGGAAACTGCTTTGAGTTCATGTGTGTATTAGGGACAAAAATACCCAATCATATAAATGTAATAGAAAATACAAGGTTATATGTGTATCGTCACATTCTAGGCAAACCCCTTATCCAGACTGATTTTAAAATAATAATAAAAAAAAATCTTACAAAGGCAGCGTTTGGGGAAAAAAAAAACAAAACACTGACTTCCCAGTTGCTGATGCTGTTTCTTCCAGTACAAACTTATTCCATTGTAACTGATGGATGCTGTCAGATAAAAAGGAAAAATGAGATTTGCTGTGTACGTTGGTATCCATGTCACTAATTGAAACTGACACCGCGGTGTTTAGAGAATTCCATTTCTCCTCTTGATAAGCACACAGGCCTAGTTAATTCACTAAGTAACCTTTATTAAATTGAGCAGATGGGAAATCACATTTTTCTTTTTCTTACATCAGACAGAGGTTAGGAAAAGGTCACTAAGATTTCCTGTGAGACTCAAGATATCAAACGTACAGTATGCTAAATTATTCTTCCTTGTATGTATAGAGCCTATTCTTCATTTCAGAAGATAAGCTGCACTTTATCTTAAGATCTTGTATTCCTGTTTCAGTAACACATGAATTACCTCATGCTTGCAGCTGTTTGCACTGTACAGAAAAAATAACTGTGCCTGATCAAGTTGTATTGTCCAATAAGAGTCCGACACATTTTATTGTGCAAATGCTTTATGTTAACACTTTAAATTTGTGTGGTTGGTTAAAGCTAGAAGAAGAGATTACTTACTGAAATTAATGAACATCTTGTCTGCTGTAGGGTCTGGGATTAAATACAGCCCTGTATCCACGGGAGAGAGTAGATTTGCATTGTGTAGTGTGAGAATACTTCATCTCCCTGGCTTGTATGAACTGGAGGTGATGCTAAACTCCCACTGAAGGTTTTTTTTTCATCCAGCAAACCTGCACTTGCATTGAGTTACACAGGAGAGCTCTGTTTCCTTTTGTTTTTAAAGTATAAATGTACCGCTTAGCGCTAGTTCAAATTAAAGAGTATATTTTAAATGCTGAGAAACAGTGTTGGTGTAAACCTTATGCAGCAAGTGAAGAGGAAAATATGATCTCATTATTTTTCTGCATCCACCCTCCCACACCTCTCACTATAACGATACCCAAATTCAATCACAGAACAGTATTTATGCTAAAGTGTATTATCCCCATCTGGAGTAATGAAGGCTACAGGAAATCTACAACGGAAGGGACACAATAAAAACTACAAAATGATATATCAGAGTGGAAATTGTTAGTGGGAGCAACATTGACAAACAGTTGATTTCATATTGCAATTTCTTATGTAATCTGAGAATGTATAAGACAAAGTGAGGCAGTTTTAGCACAGTCTTCAGGTTGTTCTGCTTCAGAAGATGTTTAATCTTGTTTATATTTATTTTGCAGTGGCTAGAAGACTGCAAAAGAACATTTGGTACTGATGATGGTATTCATGGCACTAACACAGATGCTCAGGTAGGTGTATGTAATTTGTGAGTCCCTAGATATGAGACTAAAAAAAATATTGTATCTGTTTCACAAAAATTCCAATATTTGCAGAGATTAAAAATGTATGAAAAGCTTTTCATTTCAGTTATCATCCTATCTTTTGGAAACTCAGATTCTTTTGAAGTACTGGTCTAATAAAAAAAGCTCTTTTATTAAAAAGTTGGCAACTCATCTTGGGTTCTAGACTTAATAACACTGAGTAGATAAGCAGCCTAGATACTATCGGTGTACCAGCAAGTTTGCTATTCTGCAGCTGTTTCTAGAGGAAAAAAAGATTAGCATTCTGCTTATATGTTCAGATAAACTTTATAGCAAAAAACCTCAACTGTATTTAATATAATTTAATATAATATGACCTTTCAGGAGCCAGGGAGTAAAGTAGTATTATGGCAAAAAACAAAACACTTCTGTCAAAATATCATCGAACAACAGTAGGTGAAGTAACCTATTAATATTAGTTCAATATTTTGTATGTATTTGCGTGGCAGTCATCCATGTTTAATATTACTAATTGCTCTAGTAAGTGATAACTTTTCCCCAAGTAGACTAGGATTTTTTTTTTAACAATAGCTGCATAATATTGACAGAGTAATTACTGTTCCCACTGTACAGCTAAGAGAAACTAAGAAATGGAGGAAAAGACACATGCAGGTTTTCATTTAGCTTGTATGGAGAGAATCCAGAATTCCAAGTGAGAGACTTCAGTCTGTTCTCCTTTTCTGCAGAGTTTGAAGATAGCCTCTGAAAAGGAGTTATGTGACCATTCACACTGATTATTTGTGGGGACCTATTTTGATTTTGGTTTTCAATCCTAGGCATGCTGGCAATTTTTTATTTATGTGCTCCTTGCACTTGCAGGTTCAGTTAAAATCATTTTAATACAATATGTCCTTTGAGAAGGCAGTTCTATTATCCTGCTACATAAATGTACATAATTTACAAAGTTCTAAATTTATTCATAGAAGCTTACAGTGACTTGAAGGAGACTAAGAAATTACAAAGTGTAAGATCATTGTTTCAAAAGTCCTTGTAAATAGAGTATGAGGCTGATAAATCTATCCAGTCAACCAGTTAATGCTAAAAACGTGTGTATCGGCTTGCTCAGGAGAACAGCTGCTTCATTCAACAGATATTTTTCATTCACAAACACAAATAAGATTTTCTCACTAATTTTTAGCACTGTGGTCAATACAACCAAGGAATAGTGAGATGAATTCTCTTCTGGCTCGTGCATTGCTAGCAGACTTGCAAGTAAATCTAATTATTGGATTTTTGCCATTTGTACTTTCACGCAAGCCTGAAAGAATACATCTGGACTCTGGCTAGACTGTACAGGACTGGCAAGTAGCAAAATCATATTGTTTCACAAGTAAACAGCTATATGGAAGACACTGAAGCAGTATAAAGATTTTTAAAGGAAAATCTCTATTGAATTTTTAGAATACCTATCAAGGCTTGATTTTGGGGAGAGAGATTATTTATGGCTTACAGTCATAATGAGACTTTGCTTGAAGAACACTGGAACATAATGACTAAAAATATTAAATATGCAACCCTGCCATTCCTCTAAGTCTGATTCTCCGTGCTTCATTAAAGTGAGTCATGGAATTCTTGTGGACTCTAGCAATTCAAGATCTTATCTCTTTGCAGTGTTCTGTGCATCAGAAGTTTTTGCTTATATAAGAATTGTGCTATGTATATGATAGCACAGAGTACAGAACAAAACCATGCAATATAGGGAGGAAATCTTGAAGGCACAGGAGCAGGCCATCCCTACGTGCCTTAAGAAAAGCCAGCGGCACAGAAGACCAGCCTGGCTGAATAGGGACATATTGCTGAAGATCAGGGAAAAAAAGAGAGTTTATGGCCTCTGGAAAAGAGGGCAGGCAACTCCTAGTGAGTATAAGGATATTGTTAGGTTATGTAGGGAGATGATTAGAAGGTCCAAGGCCCAGCTAGAAATTAATCTGGCTTCAAAAGTTAAAGATTGTAAGAAAAGTTTTTATAAATACATTAATAACAAAAGAAAGAACAAAGAGAGCCTACATCCCCTGCTAGACCCAGAAGGAAATACAGTAACAAAAGACAAGGATAAGGCTGAAGTGCTCAATGCCTTCTTTGTCTCAGTCTTTAATAAAAGCAATACCTGTACTGAGGGAAGCCAGCCCCCCAAGCCAAGAGAATGGGACCAAAATGTCCCCTTCATAATCCACGAGGAGATGGTCAGGGACCTACTCCTACACGT
>VWZO01004830.1:123307-145644 GCA_013396975.1 Bucco capensis
GATGACACCAAGCTGGGTGGCAGTGTAGATCTGCTCAAGGGAAGGGAGGCTTTACAGAGGGATCTGGATAGGCTGCATTGATGGGCCAAGGCCAATTCCATGAAGTTCAATAAGGCCAAATGCCAGGTGCTGCACCTTGGTCATAATAACCCCCAGCAGCACTATAGGCTTAGGGAGGAGTGGCTGGAGAGCTGCCAGGCAGAAAGGGACCTAGGGGGGCTGATTGACAGCCGGCTGAACATGAGCCAGCAGTGTGCCCAGGTGGCCAAGAAGGACAAGGGCATCCTGGCCTGGATCAGGAACAGTGTTGTCAGCAGGAGCAGGGAGGTGATCATGCCCCTTTACTCAGCTTTGGGGAGGCCTCACCTCGAGTACTGCGTCCAGTTTTGGGCCCCTCACTACAAGAGGGACATTGAGGTGCTGGAGAGGGTCCAGAGGCGGGCTACCAAGCTGGTAAAGGGCTTAGAACATAAGCCTTATGAGGAAAGACTGAGGGATCTGGGCCTGTTTAGCTTGGAGAAGAAAAGGTTGAGGGGAGACCTCATCACTCTCTATAACTACCTGAAGAGAGGTTGTAGAGAGGCAGGGACTGGTTTGTTCTCCCTGGTGGAGAGTGATAGGACAAGAGGAAATAGGTGGAAATTGCGCCAGGGGAGGTTCAGGCTAGACATTAGGAGGAATTTCTTTACTGAAAGGGTTGTCAGCCATTTGGAATAGGCTGCCCTGAGAGGTGGTTGAGTCACCATCCCTGGAGGCGTTTAAGAGACAGCTGGATGTTGTGTTGGGGAGCATCATTTAGTAAGTTGATAGGGCTAGGACAAAGGCTGGACTTGATGATCTCCAAGGTCCCTTCCAGCTGTAACTGTTCTATGATTCTAATATTATAGTCCGTTAAGCATATAGTTTACAACTTACTATATTCATCATGTGTAACTACATGCTTAGTAAAGCTCAAATGCTTCTCCCTCTTGGAATCAGACACTGGTTGTCTCTTCCTATTGCTAATCAATACTCTTAGTGCCGTTCCAGGCATCCAAGTGAAGTTCCTTTCTCCAGTCTGACAAATGTATTTTCTGATAGTTTCTCTCCCTGTCCCTCTTCCTCAGATGTTTTTCTGAAATAGCTTGTAAAAACCAAGTGCAAATGAATTACAGAAATCTTACAATGAGGTGTTGAGAATTGAGTTTAGTAAAACCAAGAATTTTCTAAACTAATTCAGAATCCAAGTTAACATTTCATCTCAGATTTTAAAAGGCATTGTTTTTTCTTAAACTACAGCGGTAGAGAACAAGTAAGAAACATTGTACAGAAGTTCAGACTATATCCTTGGGTTTGATTTCCTAAATTTGCATACGTTTAAGACTACAAAACATATAAAGACCAGACAACAGCATTTTAAGTGAAGTATGTTGCTCATGTTGTGGGACAACAAAGACAATAATACTATCTATCTTTAGTTATAGCAGCAAGTAATTTCACTTTAAATTCAGTCTGCTATTTTTTTCCTGTATTTGTAGCATGTTACTTGTATTTCTTCCTCCATTTTATCTCAGACATCTTTTACCCTAATTAAAATTATTTCCTACACTAATTCTTGATCTTTTTCTTTTCTTTGTATTTTTGTGACCTGCTCATCTTGCTTAGCAAATGGAAATTCTAGCAGTAAGTGACAGTTGTTGATTTATCAAATACTTAACCATGCCAGTTACCAAACTGGTCTTCATCTGTCTTGTCCATTTGTGAAATAGTGATGTCTTGTCATCTATTATAAAAATGCTGCGTGGTTCAATTTTGCATCATCTAACCCATTGCCCTGTTGGTCCTTTGTAGATAATAGGACCCTGTACTTGGTAGAACATTATAGAAGATTATTCCATTAGCACTAGCTTTTATGTCTGTATGTAAAGCAATATTAACACTGCACTTTTATGCATCTAAAACACTAGTCAAAATGGAAGCAAGACAGTGCATAAGTTAAAGCTGCTGTTTCATTTCCTTAAGACTACTGCATGGTATTTCCTAAAATAGCATCAGAGCTACCTTTTAGAAGGGAAACATTATGCTTGCATCCAAGATGGAATTATTCTCCTCTTCCTCCATCACGCAGTTGTAAGCCAAGGCCCAGGTTATATACTGTCCTTCCATATTTATATTAATGGTTATGAAAGATTCCATACTTACAAACCACAACTGCTTATTTTGAATATTAGATCTTAAATTTAAAACAGTAAAATATCAACAATAAAATCTCTGTCTTGGAACATGACATTTAAAAATGCCTTTTGAATCACTTCACATCCCACCCTACCGTCCTTCTTGAAAATACAAATTCTTACAAAAAACCAAACTTTAAACCTATGTGAGAGAGGCTGCCTATAAATACAGAACTGAATGAAGCTTTCATCTGCTTATTAGCTCCTGCTGTGTTAGCTTCTAAATCTTTTTGGCATTTTCTTCAGTAACCAGTTTTTAATTTTGCACATTCTGTACTGAAGAAGTTGTCATTTTTTGTATCTTGTATCGGATGGTAGATGTTTTGTACTTCCTCAATAAAATAATGTTGTTTACATTTATAGGAGCTGGAGCTGTGTCGGAGGCTGTACAAGTTGCATTTCCAGTTGCTGCTTCTGTTTCAAGCCTATTGCAAACTCATCAGCCAAGTAAAAACAATTAAAAAAGAAGCAGAGGTAACAACATGCTGTTTTGCTACTAATTGTTGACATTTAAAGCTAAAGCCTTTAAAATACACTTTGATAACATTTTCATCAGGCGGACATCTTTTTAAAAACTGAAGGAGGATACCAGCTGTTTTACAGGCAATTAAAAAAAATTTAAGTAGAACTCACAAGAATTCTCTGCGATGTTCAATTATCTGTGTTGATTTTTGTACGGCTTGAAAGCTTTTAGGAATGTAGGGAGTCCAGTGATGAGGATTTCAGTAGTGCTTCTGGTGTATTCTAATCAAGCTACAATCAAATCACATCAGCTCCAATCAACAAGAGTTCTGTGATGGAGCTTCTTCCCATCACCCCAGTGTTTTGTATTGCTAACACCATCACTTGCTTACCAGCTGATGTATATGACTATGTCACTTCAGCCACTGTTCAAACCTTAGCCCCCATCCTAAGTGCAGTTAGTAATAACACATTCTAGATATCTCATGCCTGATTTTCAGTTGTACTAACTTTAGAAGTAAAATCTATCCTTCATCTGTGCACATGTGGTACATAGGTGCTGTTAATCTGAATGCATTATGCTATTAATAATGTCTTCTGAAAGTTCTCCCCTGGGTCAGTAATGCAATAAATAGAGGTAGCAGGAAAAGAAATAGTTCTGGTCTTGCTTGATATAGGAGGGAGGAAAAAGAAAAGGCAGAGTGAAAGTCTTTGGACTTTGACTACCTTAGGAAAAAGTGATGCATGCCCCTCAGATGTCCAAAATTCTGTAGAGGCTGCGAATAAGTGAGTTCTTTTCTGTCTGGAGAATGTTGTGAAACATCAGCATCACACCAGTCCCACTTTTTGCCTAAGCTAGACAGATGTAGAATCATATTCTGAGCAATGGCCTTGTCTTTTACTTATACATTGGAGCTAAAGCTTGAAGACTATTACATACGCTGGCTGCTGGCTGCCCTACAGTTACTCACTGGGTTACTGGTCTTCCAGTTTTTTTCTTCATATTTAAGTTGTCCCTGTAATAAAGCAATTGCTGCTGCACTTTTCCAAAGTGTTAAATTCTTGTTACTTTATTAAGTGATGCAGGGAGAAAGTAAGTGTATTTTTTTTAAACAAATTTTAAAAGAACTAAGGTGGACACTTCAGCAGGGGAAAGTCCACATAACTGACATGCACAATTGGGCCATTAAATTAACTGTATACTTAAGCAACTGCAGGAAATATTTGGATGTATTTTTTTCTACCTCTTATTAATGATTGCAAAGAGGAGGGAAAACATAAGTCTGATCTGCTGAAAGTTAATTTGGCTGAAAATACATTTAAACTAGAAAAGGTAACTCTTACATTCATTTTAGGTCATAAACATGTCTGAAGAACTTGCTCTTTTGGAGAGCTGTCTAAAAGAGGCTGAGGCTGCATCTGACAGTGGTATTGAAGAAATTGAAATTGCAGAGACTTCTCAAGGTAGCACAGAAACAGCTATTCACTCTCTCATTGAAACCCTGAGAAACAAGGAATTTGTGTCAGCTGTAGCACAGGTCAAGGCTTTCAGGTAAGTGCTTAAGGATTGCTTTCAGACCAGAGTTTGCTAATGGGCCTTTTTAATTTAAAGACAGGAATAAGCACTATTCCAGATTTTTTTTTCAACTCCTGCTAGATATCTTTATTGAAAAAGACAAGCACTGTTGCTTCATTACAGCTTGTTAATATGCATTTTGCAATTTAAAAGAAAAGCAATGCTAGAAGTACTTGTTCTTTAGAATTTATCTCTAGGAAAATGATATTGTTAACTATCAGGAGTCTACAAAAGAAACATCTCTTGCATTTTCCCTGTGTCTTGTGTTCAAACATTTGTTTAAAGAACAAGAAAATGTAAACATTTTTTATACTTTTTTGATGTCTTAATCCAAATTGTGTGTTTACAGATCTATTTGGCCCCATGACATCTTTGGCAGTTCTGAAGATGACCCAGTTCAAACATTGCTGCACATCTATTTCCGTCATCAGACTCTTGGTCAAACTGGGAGCTTCGCAGTAGTAGGCTCCAACCAAGATATGTCTGAGGCCAGCTCAAAGCTGATGGAACTTAATCTAGAAATTCGAGAGTCTCTACGCACAGTGCAATCCTATCAGCTTTTAGGGAAAATCAAACCAGGAATAAATCTTGTGAGCACTGGATTCTGAACAGCTGTAATTTAGAAAAGAACTGATAATGAAGCCTCCTCAGACTATTATTGAGCACCTTTCATGGGGGGAAAAACCAACAACAAACCAAAACCTCCAGCAAAATCCTGACAACCACAGTTTCATCACAAGAAATCATTTCATCAACAGTAAAAACCTGAAGATTCAAGTGAACATCTTACTCGACTGCTCTTTCTACGCAGTAGCTGTGTGGCAGTAGTATTTTTTTATTAAATTTATGTATAAAAACTACATGAAAGGAAAAGGGCTTAAATGTAATGCATACATATGCATTACTTTCTGTTGTAACAGAACTATAAATGGTGTTTGCAGTAACAGCCTCTACAGGTTGAATCAATATTGCAGGTGGGATGAGGCTAAAATCAAGGCTGGTTTATTTTGGCTGAAGACCTGCAAGGCTTCCTGGCTTTCCAGCAGTAGTAGATAAAAACCAATTAATACATAATGAGACACTTTGCAATGTCAATGTGCAGTCAAACATGAGTAGAGTGACTGCAAAAAACATTGACTTCTCAATGTTTTATTTGCTTTTGTTGTCTGTAACAAGGAAATTGCGTGAGTTAGATTGTATGGCTATGTGACAGTTGTTTTTTTGAAGGTATGGATGATTGTTAAATAAGGTCTCAGAGCATGCTTGAAAGAGCTGCCAAATTATTTTTGAAGAAATTTTATTTTATTAGATCTAATCCTCATAGTGTGTAAATGTTAGGACATTTAATATTTTAAACTGGATTTCCCAGTGTTTCTAAAAGAAATAATATATCTGTTAACTTTATTGGAATGCTGCTCAGTTCTCTGATCAGTGCTTATTGTTACAAATATTGATAACAACTAACCAAAAAGTAGCTGCCTGCAGAGACTTTAAAATGTGTATTAAAATATATGCTGCACATCAGCAATTCTCATTAGAAGTTAACTTATTTTATTCTGTATATATTCTAGAAACTGTATAGTGCAAAACCAGTATTTTTTCTTGTAAATATGTGCAATGCACTGTTAAGACAGTAGTTGTATAAAGCTATGAGGGGAAGGGGGAGTTCTCCCCGTAAGTAGTCACATACATTACTTGCAGTCTGAGTAGTCTGCAGGGTTCAAAGAGTTTGAATGCACATATATGCATCTTCATGACTCAGCTTATGCTTAAGGAACTGGGACTAGAGAAAAAAAAAAGACTTAAGTACCAAAACATGCAAACAGGCAATATACTTTTAGTCCAGTCTCAAAAGTCTGTAGCATAAAACAAACTGGATTCTGTTGAAACCGATAGCATTTTTGTAAAAAAAAAAAACACAAAACAAAAAACCCACAAAAAACCCTCCCCATACACAGCAAACAACCCACCCAACACTCAAAAACCCAAAAAAGAAAAAAGAATGTAGTCCCATAATTCCTGTGATTTGAAAGGAACACCCAAGTATTTTTATATACATCTCTTACCCACTGTGATTTTTTTTTTAATGGGTTCTAATTCCAGAATTTAGAATGTAGAACTGAAATTCTTAGCTCTGCCTTTTGGGGGGAATTGGACCCCACTAGAAATGTATTTATGCATTAATTGAAGGCACTGTGCACACTGTTGGACTGCTGACAGTAGTTATGTTATCCTAAGAGGCTCTGTAACTGGTCAAGGCACATCCATAATAACTGTACTTTTTTCCCTGTCCCTGATAAAACTGAATTATTTTAATGGTTTTTGTGGTACTGTAGATGGTGTTCTCAGTTATTTAATAGGTATTTAGCAGGGATAAGTAGTTCTATTTAGTGGTGCATTACACTTTTATTTACATCATCTTTTACTAGCTTTTTTTATAAAAATAAAAGATATTGTATCTGTCATTTTGTGTATTTTTACAAGCTAGAGTTTAAATACTTCAGCTAAACAGCATAAACACTGACAGTAGAGGCCTGGCTGCCATAAATCATGGAGTTTTATATCCTGTGACTGCCTGTTTTCCTAGGCATCTTCTGAAGCTGTTAAAGGATTTCTCATGCCACTCAAACCTGAATGTATATATGTAATTCCTTGTTATACATCTTCCTCTATTTATAGTGACTAGTAGAACCTGCCCTACAGAGCAGAATCATATTAGCTAAGTAATTTTGGAAAAGCTTAACAATGTTAAAGCAAAATCATTCTCAACTACTGCAGAAGCCATCATCCTACATAACCTGATTCTAGGTCTGTGTCCAATCTGCAGCTGTGGTAAAGCTGTCTAGAAACAAGCAAAACAGACATCTTCTGTAAGATGCAGTGAATACAGCACTGACTGAGCAGACACATGCAAAAGCTGCCAGGGGCAAGTTCAAGGTATCATTGCAGAATTGGCAGCATGAAGACTGTTCCTTTCCACTTTGCTTAATCACATAGGTCATGAGTGGCTTTCCTTCTTTCCGCTGAGCCTAGGAACCATGGGACACAGCACCCATGATACACAGTGTACGCTGTCAAGGATGTGACAGAGCAGTGAAGTGGGAAAGGCTACAGAACTGTATTTTGGCATCAAGCAGTAAAAGCATGGAATGCATTTAAGAGGAATGACACGTAGAACTGCTGCAAAACTGAGCGATGCTATAGGATGAAGAAAAGCTGCTTTAATATTGCTGCTCACTGCACTCCATTCCTGCAAGCCTCAAAACCTTCTAGTAGCTGATGAAAGCAGGGGTGCTTCTTTACGTACCACATGGAACGTTCCTCAATTTCCTCTTTGGACTAGTTGCTGTTAAAGCACACCATATAGTCCAGGTTGGCTTTCTAGTTAGTGGGGATGACAACACAAGTTGTACTAAATTTCACTTGGGGTTGTTGCTGACAATCACAGAACAGTCACCATATTCAGAGCAAATAATCCTCAAAGCAGTGCTTGCAAGGACATCTGTATATATATAAGCAGCAATCAACTGCTTATATTGATGTCAGTTGCAATAGGACTTCATACTGACAGTGCAGAATTTAAGTTCTCAAACTCATTACCAAGGTGCAGACTTTTCAGTCTCCCACACTGCATCCACTGGCAACTGACTACAACTGTTAGAATGGGGAAGGCAAATAGGAAAATATATTGAAGGGATATATGCTTGTAAATAAAGGCATTCCAGATCACAGTTGCAACTGCCCACCAAGGCAACCTACAGGTAGAAGATGGCTGCAGAGGGGGCCTCAACTGTGTTCCTCCTCAAGCTAGGGACTTGCCACTGCTTATTACTGTAACTACAGGTTAGCAAAAGGCACATGCATCTACAACAGAAAACTGCACAGCTGCAGTTGTACTTTAAGGGGGAAAGTATAGAACTTGCTGTGAAAGTCACGGAGCTGGTAAAGCCAACAGGGGATACTGTGATCTAGGGGAAAATGCTTCAGATAGAAGCACGAGATAAAAGTGCCCCATTCTGATGATGGTAGGTCTCCTTGTTTCCAGAATGCCTCATACTGCTATAATAATGAAAAAAAGCAAGAATAACCTGGCAATAAACCAGTGCTGAAGCCTTAAGCCTTTGTTAGAGCAGCAAGTTCAAGAGGCATGTTAAAGCAGGAATCTACAGCAAGATGAGTCAAGCCAACAGAATTATCACTCACTGCCTCTCTAAATGGGTGTTTGTTGGTACAAAGCACAATATTTGCCCACCCTGCCATAAACTAGCATTCATTCAGAGATGCAAGACCACCTAGCACTCAAGTTAATACAGCACAGGCTCAGACTGGTTCCCCCTTTAGTCTAATAGAACAGTCTCAAATAAGCTGGCTTACAGGTGTAGGTAAGCCTGTTACAGCCAAATCAGTCTTTCCAAATAGAAGCTACATCAAGACTTTGCACATTATGCTCAATTTCAAAATTAACTTTATTAGCAGTCTCAAAAAAGTATGTTTTCCTTTAAGTTTACACAACTCCTTGGCTACAGGGTAGACTAGGGAGCATAGGTTTTACTAGCTTGTGAATCCTGCTCATTTGGCACTGCTGTAGTCCAAGTCAGCTTGTAATGCTTTGCTGAAGCATGGTGTCCCTACAGAGACCATTATCACCAACAGCACCAATAGACCTGAGAGCACATCATACAAAAATAACCATGCTGGTTCTGCCATTACTACTGAACACTAAAAGTACAATTTCTAGTTGCAAACCCAACTCCAGAAGAGTGTGGGATATTGAGCCTTCATTGACAGCAGACATTTAACCTGTAAATAGAGCAACTTCAAGTGTAAACCTCCAAGTGATCAGCTTGTTTATAATCTGCAGCCAGAAGGTGAAACCAAGCAGATGCAGCATTGTATTGTACTGAGCCTTTAAAGCATCACTTCTCTTGACAACCTTATGGAAATAAAGATGGGCAACTCATTTATCAAAACACCATAACATCAGTGACTTCCTTTCCCAGCAGTTTGTGAGAAGTGTCCCCAAAGATGGATTAACCACAAGCTTTCTTTGGCTTTAGTCAACAAGACAACACCAGCTTATCTAAACAGATACCAGCTGTACCAGCTTATCTAAACACTTAGGTGTACCAGTAGAAGTGACTTAGTTTTTACACAACCATCCTCAGTCAGCTGCTAATGATGAACAGGTGCAGAAGACTTCCTACATGGAACATAAGTGTGCACAGTAAGTAAATACTATTACGTGTTTTGTTTATGAGTGATGCTCAGCTACCTACTATAGACATCAATTTGATGTTAACTTAAAGCACTTGATTCATTCAAGGGTAGGAGCAGTACCAGCAACCTTTCCCACTCCAGATTCTACAAGGTCCCGAGTCAGTTGCTGCCAAGATCATCACTGACTTACAAAACAGTTATAGGCTTTTATGAGCTGGGCACAAACTCACCTGATCATTTAAGCATGCTTTGCAATACCTTTATTTGCATACTTTCCCACTGCACCTCACCAAGTGCCATCAACAATATCAACAAAATCAACCAAAAAAAATCTGCTTTGCTTGCAGTTTTCTAGAAAAGCCCTAAAGAATAACAGAAAAAACCCTATCCCATTCAAATGATGTATTTGAAACTGAATGTGCTATCGCAAGAGAGGCGTTTCCCTTTGCACCTTCCACAGAGGTCCTGACGGTGGGGCCTCTTGGGATCCACGTGGCGCATCTTCACCGGGCAGGTGCACCTCGTCTGCTTGCAGCTCTGGGGGAGAAGGTGGCGGTCGGCGGGTGCGAGCCGGGGCCAGCCCAGCCTGAGGGAGAGAATGTCTTACCTGGCACGTGATGTCTTCTACGCGGTACGGGTTGTAGGACTTCTGGCAGGTTCGGCAGAACTGCCGAAAATAGACCTAAGGAGGGTGGAAGGGGAGGAGCCCGGGGTCAGCGGCGGGCAGAGGGGCAGCGCCAGGCCGAGCCTCCCGGATCCGAGCCTACCCTACCTTGTTGGTGCCCTGGACGCACCAGACGTAGGCACTCTCCCAGCGGATGTTGCAGTCCTTGCAATGATAGTAGCCGTACTTCTGCTCCAGGAACTACCAGGAACAGCCGTTACTCGACGGGACAGGCACCTCCCGCGTCAGCCCGGCTCCCCTCCGCCCCCTCCCCGGACACCTCTTACCTGGAAGCGCAGGCGAGTCTTTCCCGCCGTCGGTTCCCGCTTCTGAGGGGCGGCCTGCGGCTCTGCCTGCGCGCCAGCTGCTGCTGCCGCAACCGCCACTGTCTCCTCCGCCTCCTCCTGGTTTTCTTCCAGTCCCGCCGGCGGCGGCTCAGGGGTGGCGGGCGGACGCTGCCCGAGCGGCTCGGCCTGGCACTGCCCCAGTGGCTCGGCACCACCGTCGGGGGGCTTCTCCCAGCTCGCCCGCACGGCGGCCGCCTCCGCTTCCCGCTGCTCCCTTAGGGCAGCCGACTCCTCCTCGACGGCAGCCGCCTCCTCCTGCTGCTGCCTCTGCGGCCGCCCCTCCGTCTCCAGACTCGGCTCCTCCAGGAAGGCGGTGAGTCTGCGAGACGCCATGGGCGAGTAGACGGCAATAGTACGAGGGAAGCGCACGGCGCGGGTATTGGTGGTCGCGGGGCTGCCCTGCTCCTGCTCTGCCTCGCGGGGCCGCAGCCCGGCGGGGGTACCGGGGCGGCGGCGCAGCAGCGTGCGGGGCCCGAGCGAGCACTGCACCGAAGCGTCCTGCCGCGGGTTGACCTGGACGCCCACCTCTTTGGTGTTGGCCTTACGGAGCCGCGGTGTCAGATTGGGGTTGACCTGGGAGAGGATGGCCTTCAGCTGTGCCCGCTGGTAGTTGTCGAAGTACTCGGCGGCTGCTGCCGCCTCCCCATAGCCCGAAAAGTAGCCGCTGCCTCGCGGCCGCCAGCCACCCCCCGCCCCCCCTTTGCCCTTGGGCGGCGGGTAGCGGTAGGAGTAGGGGTGGTAGGCAGCGTACAGATAGCTCTCCATCGCCTCCTCCGACATCACGCTGGATCCGAAGTAACCGCCGGGGGGCGGCCTTAAATACCCCCGGGCAGAGTGGGGCGGGACCCAGGCCGCGGCTGGGCTGCTCCCGCCCCCGACAGGCGTTGACCTTAGCGGCTCCTTCCCATCCCCTGCCCGGAGCTGGGCCTCGGGCAGGGCATCCCCCACACACCCCAGCACAGCTCACCTGGTGAATCAGACAAGGTGGCCCTGAATTGCCCCCACGGGATTAATCAGCGGGGAACACAGGTTTGGTTCAGCTTCGCCATGTATGTATTTGCTGTGAGAACAACGAGCACAATGCTTTTACAGCGGGTGGGAGGCATGGAGATCCGCACACACAAGGTGGTCTGCTTCTTCATTCGCACTGGCGCTGCATTGGCTTCACCTCTGCAAAACGCCTGTCTCCTTACTCCTACCTGTTCTACACTCGTGTGGGTAGGAGCCTTCTTGCATGGAGGGGTACAGTTACTGGATTGTGTCGCAGTAATACTTTTTCTTTAGTTTTTAAATTTTTTTCATAATTATTTTTGAGGAAATACAACTGTCACGGTAACAAGCACACACCATCTTGTACAATGGGAGCAGCTGGAGAAATGATGGAGGGCAGGCAGCTCTGCCTGCACAGCAGTGAGTGCAGTCCCAGCCTGGTTGCAAGCACACGTCACACATCCCTGGGTGTCACCTTCTTTTCTCACCTAAAGTGCTGTCTGTGTCAGCTCCATCTGAATGGAGTTGTGCTCCTCTGTGGTCACTGTGCCATATGAAGTTTCAGCCACCTCCTCCTCCTTCAGTTTCTTGTAGGAAATATCTGTGTCTTCCTCTTCACCAAGTGTATCTTGTTTGTGGCTGTCTCTCCCGTACATCTTGTATACCAGCACAAAGAGTCCCGCTTCTGCCGACTGAAAAAGTGCATAAAGCAAGGGAAACATGTACATGCTTCCTATAAGCTCTGGGGGAAAGGTGAGTTTTAGGATGGCAGTGCAGAGCTGGACGTTTTGGCACCCTGTTTCCAAAGACACTGTTCTCCTGCAGTGTGGGGGCATTTTAAAGACCGTGGCTAAGCCGTATCCCAGGGCATACCCAGCAAGAGGCATCAGCACCGCAATAGTGTAGACAGATGCAGGAATATGTGCCATCAGATCTGGGCCCAGCATTGTCCCAGTCAGGATGAACAGGATCACCAGAGTCACCAACAGAGACCACAGGGAAATCTGGCAACAGATACAGACATTGATAAAGAGCATGGGTGGTATTAGTTTAAAAGGATAAGCATCTCAGGTAGAGGCTCGATAGAGGGTCTAAAATTCAAAACATGATTGTGCTGCCCTTCCTGGGCTTGCTCCTGGCTGGAGACTGGTGGTGTTTGATCATATCCTGGGCAAGGAAGGGGATGAGATCACCTTCTAGAATTTTGCTTTGGTGTAACTTGCTGGGAAACAAGAGAGCCAGTGGCTGTGTTTTTTCTTTTGTAATGAAGCTAATTTCTTTGTGTGCTTTAAGGAAACATGGCCGTGACTGCGGGTTGGTTTCACTGGCCCTTGGTGTAGTGGGAGCAGGGAGGGAGCAGAATAACCCCTGATCCGGGGTTCGCAGTGCCTCCCGAGGTGCAGTGCAGTTCTGCCCTCCTCCCGTGCACTGTAGGAGTAACCTGGCCTTTCACTCCTTTCCATCACTGTTCCACCAGCATATTTTAAGACTGTTAGTCCTTATATTCAACCTCATTAGTGAAATATGCCTGTGTGAAGCTACCATCGGTTCAGAGGATCCAGAAAGGTGACTGCCATCAGATACCCTCCCTGCACCTTGTCCCCGGTGCCGTGCCCGGCCAACAGCCATAGCACGGCTGCTCCCTGCTGTTGGGGCCAAGCATACCTTAACCAGGAGGTCGGCGGCGCGGGGGTGCCGGTATCGGATGAGCACCCCTAAACCGATGGGCAGCAGGGTGCTGCCTAGCGTCAGGCTCACAGCCCCCAGGGGCAGCAGCTGCACCACGGCTGTGTTGATCCAGTGGCGACTGTAGATCCAGAGGCAGAGGGGCATCAGGAAGAGAGCCAGCAGCGTGGAGGAGGCTGTCATGATAATGCTGCACCGGGAGAACCAAAGAGACACCGGATCACCCCCCGGGAAGCTGCAGCCTCCGCGAGAAGGAGGATCTGTAGACAGCCCGGGTGCTTCTCAAGGCAAGAACCTGCTTCCCTGCCCCGGCCAGGGCGCAGGCAGGCAAATTTTTTAGGGAAGGGGGTAGGAGGAGTGTGTCGGGATCCATGTAAGACCCGCCTGCCTCGGGAGAGATAGGAGAGCGGCGCTGAGGGTTTCCAGCCACGCTGTACCCGTCCGTCTGTATGTCTGTCCCGGCCCCATTGCCGGTGGGTGCCGAGCAAACCCACCCCGAGTCCTGGGGCTTCCGCAGCCCCCGGGCCGGCTAGGGGTGAGGGGGAGCGGGTCACTTACCTGAGGTTCATGTCCCCGTCGACGAGTACCGACATGAGGTTGGAGAGATTACCCCCGGGGCAGCAGCCGCACAGCAGCACAGCCACGGCCGCCACCTCGTCCAAGGCGAAGATGAGGGCGAGGAGAAAGGCCAGCAGCGGCATGGCCACGAACTGCCCTAGCAGCGCCAGCAGCAGCCCCACGGGCCGCCGGAGCTGCTGCCCCAGCTGCCCCAGCTCCACGGCGCAGCCCAGTCCCAGCATGGTCACGCACAGCGCCAGTCCCACCAGCACGCTCAAGCCCTGGCTGAGGGAGCGGTCCCCGAAAGCCTCGCCGCTCCCCGCCGGTGACCCGCCGTCGGGGCCGCCGTCCCCGGCCACCACAGGGGGTTGTGCGGAGCTGGCCATGAGCTGCGTGTCCGTCCGGGAGCCGCCGGCTCCCCGCAGAGCCCCAGAGAAGGGAGTGGGCGGCGGAGGGGGCGTCAGTGCGGGATGCGGAGACGGCTGGCCCGGGTGGCCCGCGGAACCCGCATCCCGGCTCGGCTCGACCCGGCTCAGCTCGGCCGGGCGCTGCTGATGCACCACCACCGCCGTCGGTCGTTGCGCGCCGTCTGTCTGCCGCGGGCACTGCCCGTGCGTTCTCGGACCCGCGCGGGTCCACCCCCGGCGTGGGCGGTGTCTAACCGCCTCCTCGACGGCGGGAGCTCCCGGCTGGCAGCGCCGCCCGGCCCCGGCGGAGAGAAGCACAGGCGGCGGCAGGGGCTCACAGCCAGACTTCCCCGTTCCCCAGTGCGACCGCCGGCAGCCCGCTTCTGGAGCTGCTGGCACAGCCGCCTGCTTCCTCACAAGGGCCGGGGCAGGGCCCGACTTTTCCAGGGGAGGGAATGTGGTGTCGGGCGATTTACTTTGGCGTCAGCATCAAAAAGTCAGTCAGTGTCGCAGTGTCACCCGATGCGGGTGGGCAGTACCAGTCTGGCTCTGCTGAGGAATAGCCATGCTCATTTCCCCTACCAGGCAAATTCCCGGCTGCCATTATGTTTGCAGGAATGGATGAGGAAGGATGGAAAGCCCTTTTAGGAGGTCAAGGAGGCACCACTTTCTGCTGGTGAGGTCCTAGAAGCTTGTAAGGAGAGGGAATACTTCTATAGGGCAGTCAGTGCAGGTGGAGGAAGCAGACAAGGTCGCAGGCGTGCAAGTATTCAAACCAGTGTAAGAAACGTAGTCCATCACTGAAAAAATCACATTCAAGGTTGATTTTAGTGTTGTCAGTAATAAAACTGCTTACAACATTTACGTTTCCCTTATTTCATACTTCTAATTTAATAATCTTGTTTCACCCTGTTCCTTCAAAAGCAAAATGCTGTATGCCAGCCAGGCTGGGCTTGCAGGGGTAGGAGCTTCTGAAAGAAGAGGGCAGCCTCCAAAAGCAGTGACTCTTTCTCTTTGTGCGTGGCACCACTACTGGCTGTGTTTTGGGAGCATAACTGTCTTTTCTGCTATCATGTGAAGGATTTAGAGGGTTCACAGCCACCACTTCACATCACCACTCCTGGGTAAGAGTCGCTGGCTCTGCATGTAGCATCCCCAGGGGCTGCCCCTTGGCTTCTACACTGAGTGTGTCATTCTGCTCTGCTCTGCTCAGCTCTGCGTGGAGCTTCTCAGGTTGCAGCTCAAAGGGGGATGCACCAAATTTAAGGAGAGAGTCTACGGGAGCTACCCTGACCAGCTGCTTGTCTTCACAGAATCACAGAGTGGTTTTGGGTTGGAAGGGACCTCTGGAGGTCATCTAGTCCAACCGCCCTGCAGTGGGCAGGGACAGCCCCAACTAAACCCTACGGCAACCCGGTATTCCCAGGTGGTCTCCCATCCGAGTACTAACTGGGCCCAACCCTGCTTGACTTCCGAGATCAGACGAGATCAGGCCTTCTCAGGGTGGTATGGTCTTAAGCTCGATCAGACAGCAAGTTTCTCAAAAATTTATTTGGATCAAATTTTAGGCTGTCCTAGGATTCAAGTAGAAATTATTGGTGACTCAAGAGAAAAACAGACTATTTGCATATTAAACCTTTAGTTATCACTTGGGGTACATGTGACACAAGAAGTGCAAGCAGTACCTAGTAACAAAATCCCAGGTATGGTAACTTTGCCAGAATGATGCCAGGTTCAATATTATTCTGCCTCTTTTTGTTTCCTTGTCATTGGCCTAAGGAGAGTGCAGGGAAGATGAGTCATCAGAGCTGAACAACCAAATCAGATCCAGATTGCTTTAGTTACTCATATTTTGGGGCTCTGTGTGCTGCTAGGGGAGGGGAGTGCAGGGGCTGGTTGGCTTTCTGAACCAACAGCAGCCTCTAGACTTAACTTTCACACCTGCATATGCAGGGAAGTGCTTGCAGTATATTTATTGTGCTTCTTAAATTCTTACTACTGCTGTACCTTATCCCATCCTTCATGTAGCCAATATTTTGGCTTCTCAACATTCAGGTTATTTGCTTATCATACACTCCATGGTTTATAAGTGATGCCCCTGTGGTTTCCCTGTGCTGTGATCAAGCTGCAAACACCATGAGCAAGCCCAGTTGCAAAACACAAAGTAGCTGCTTTTCTAGCGGGTGTGAAGGGCGCAGGCCAGGCGGCCTGTTTTATCTCCGAGTGTCACTCCCCAGACACCCCACCAGAGCAGGGCTGGGCCTGAGAAGATATTTTTGTGTCATAACATATGACATATAACATATACTATAGACAGTTATAGGAGTTCAGTAAACCCAGATATGGTGAAAAAGATGCATCCTCTTCCAGAGCTCACCAAGTCACCATAACCTTCAGTTTCAAGGGACACTGAACAATAGTGTTTCTAGTGGGAAAATGTCATGAATGCATCCAAGAAATCTGGATGTCTTGAGATTTTTCCTAAAATTTATCTGCTGAAATTCAGGCTTAACTCTTGGTTTAAACAAGACCAGTGCTGCTGACTTCAGGGAAAGCCAAGTCTAAATCCAGCCAATGGGCTTCACTAATTGTTCATCCAACAAGTACCATCACCCCAGGCATCACCTGGCATATTTTCACATCCAGCATGTAGAGTGAAAAATGTGGTATCTGCCACAAAATATGATTCTTATCTCTTTAAGTTGCTGCAGGCTTTCCTGAAATGTCATTGTTAAAAGTACAGTGTGGAGTGATGTTAAGTAGTTTTTCAGCCGTGAGGCAGCCAGCTTACATGTAGTGCATACAACAATGTATCTAAATCAATGGCTAATTCCTTCTCTGTTTTCTTTTGTGGAGGGTAGGAGAAAGCATGCTGTCTACCCTGCTGTTACTGGAAGCAACAGATTGACTATTGAAGTACAAAAAGATTTGGAAAACAAACCCACTCATATATCATTCTCAAATCATTCCTTGTTAGTCCTTCTGTTGAAAAATGGGTGAGAGGATAAGAGACAGCAAGAGCAAGAAGAGAAAGGGAAAGGACTCATTGAAATATGAGCTTGTTGTAGTATGTAACTTGTATAAATAATGTTCCTTATGTTATTTGTGGGAGGGATTTGATTTCCATATTGGAGTACCTGTGCTACAAATGGTCAGGAGTAGCATAAGTCCTTCGAACACTAGGAATTTTGTTTGCTCTTTTCTAAGACAATTTTTTTCTCCTTTCCTTTTATTTAACTGGAATCAAGGTGAAAAATAGATAGGCTTGTAAGAAGTTTTAGCAGTGCTTTAAGAAGTGAGCAAAGCGACCTTGCTGTTTGCTCAGCTAGTGACTACTCCAGCATGTTGTATGGAGATGTTGTTTGAATCCCTTGCTTCTCCTGCCAGAGACTAAAAGCATCTGGCATAGCTCAGGATTTTTACAAAATTGCAGTCATTGTGCATGTGCAATGAGGTCCGCTCAGTGTCCCCCAAAGGAAGTGCCTGTGGGTGTTATGAACTGTGCTGAATTTGGAGCAGCCAGAGGAGAGTTGGTTTGTGCAGCTGATAATGCCCATTACTCCATACGCTCAGGAGCTTCAGGCAAGAAGGGTTGGTTTGCGAATTGCAAGCCAAGTTACGGGTAAATCACAGTCTTGGAAGTCTAAATCCCAGTAGTGTTGCCCTTCAAGTGCATGCGTGCTGTGCTTATGAGCACTACATAATAGCAGGACAATGGCATTGGGTGAGAAAGCAAAGGGTAGTTGCCACCTCTTTTCCTGCTCTTCCCATTTCAGCTTGGTATCCATTTCAGCTGCCTTCTCCTGCTGCTCGTTGCCTGCTGTACCCTGGTCTGTGGGAAGCGGCGGAGCTCAGCTGCTGTGGGATGGCGTCACTCACCAGTAAGTCATGTTTTGCCTCTCTGCATGTCCACACTGGCTGATTTGTGGAACTGTGCCAGGCATTTGCAAAGGAAGAGAGGCCTCCAGAGGATAGTCCTGGAGGATGGAAAGCTTTTGGTACAGCACCTTTAAGCAGTGGTGCTGCTAAAGAGGGTGGGACAAAATACTGCCGTGAAAGTGATGTTCAGGTATGACCTAGCAGACGTAGTTTCTGATTTTCAGGGGTTATACAATCCCTTTGTTTCTACTGTACTTGCTATGCACCTAGGTTATGGATAGAAATGAAAAGGAAATGAAAGACCTGTTTTCATGGAGGAAAAAAAATAGTCTTTGCTGTCATCTTGGACTAAAATATTTCTTAAGTTATATTGTGTGATCTCCTACACAGTTTAGGGAAAACGTGTGGTAAGCTCCATGAAATGTGTATGCTTTTTCTTATTTATAACTTGGATCAAGAGTAGTAATTTTTGTGGCTTAGAAGAGTTAGGAATTGGAGCATAACTGTGCAGAGATACTGGTGATTTTGCTGTTCTTCCATGATTATCTTTGTGGTAGGAAGGAGAGGTCAGCTGGTCCTTCGCTGAAGTAGTTCCCTCTCTGATACCTGGCTCCCACTCCCTCTCTCAAGAGCAGCAGCACAGACGAAATTTTGCACTTTTTGTTGCCCCCTCCATAGCCCATCTTCACTCAGCCAGTGACTGTAAGATCTTACTAGATTCATGGCTATGTTTTTTTTTCCTTTTTTTAAAAGTATTTTATATTGTTTGGGAGCTGGTTCATGAACAGGTGAGAAAATACATTTGAAAATAGATGAAGCATTGAGATTTGTGCCATTAAGTTGTTCCTAAGACACCTTCCCAGCTAGACACAGACAGAAACTGCTTTGGTGAGGCTGCCCTGATTGACATTGCAACTTCCCCAAACCACTTGTGTTTGTTTGACATAAAAGCAGAGTGCAGTCACACCGTGCAGGTGGAGGACACACAGAAGCCACAAGTTTCCCATTATTTCATTGTTCCCGCAGTGATCTGTAGTGCAGAAGGGCTAGGAGAGACCTGCCTTCCCTGCTTTCCAGGCTTCTCTGCTACCCTTCAGCATGACACCTGGCCCCATCACAGCCCTGTCACATCTCATCCCAAGCTTGCTTTTCTTAAACGCCATTCTGTCCTGTCCTTAGCACAACACAACAGCTTGATCCTGCTCAGTAAATCTCCACAACAATTAGCATCTTTTATCTATAGCTACAGTCCTCAACCAGACCCAGGGTTTGAGTTTCAGGGTTGGGAATACTACACATGTCCCTTCCTTCCATCCTTGATGGAGTCACTGCTGTGTCCCTGTTGTCTCCTCTACAGACAGGATCCCACCAAATCATCTTTCCCTTCCCCTTGGCCCACATGTCAAAGGCATCCAGACATCCTCCTCCCTCCTCTGCTGTGGTGCATCTGCCTCCCCTCTTCCCTGTTGCCTTTGTGATTTCTTGGTTCATGAGAGTCCTGTCCCCTTCTCCCTGCAATTCCGCTTCCAAGTGATGCCTGTTTCAGTCCATCTCTATTCCATATTTAAGCCTCCCTTGGGAACAGTGCTCTGCAACTCATAGCCTCCAAGATTTTATTAAATTGGAGTGGAAGGGAAACAGCACAAGCCTCATTACTCAGCTGCACTGACTCCTTTGTGTCCCTGCTATCTGTTCAGTCTCTGAGTGGCTGGGGACGAATCCTTTCACTGAAGCACTGGGTTAGCAGGCAAGGGCAGAAATTGTTATAATAAAACTCTCCTATTATACTTGGTGTTCCCTATGTTTATTCTTAAGATGTCTGAAGACCATTAATCAACAAATAAGTGCTTGACAACTCAAGTCGCAATGTTCCAATAATTCATGTTTAGAACTAAGTGTTTAAGGCTGCGTGATCTGCCTTTTAAAAACATGATGAAGAGATCTTTTGCCAACCATCCATTAGAAAAAGGCTTCTGGTCCATGAAAGGAGACAAAATCAGGGAATCATTGAAGAATAATTTCGTAAATTGATTGCTGACAGTTGTTTGTTGAGGCAGTTGTGCCTCTACAACTGTAAAACAATTACTAGCAGAATTTTTTTTTTAAGTAATTAAATGCCTTTATGTGAGATACATTTACCCAAATTCAAATAAGAAATAATTCTGCCTCTGACACTGTTTCCTTTTGTTGCCATTTGATCCTTTTCTAGAGTTGGAGTATTGTCAGGATTAAGATGAAACGTCATAGTAAAATAAATGACCTGATGACTAATACATGGCTTGGTCCAAAAGAGCCAAAATTAGCATCCCATCCAGCCAGGCAGGGACAGGAGGTGAGGTGAGGCTGCCTCTGAAGGCACTGGATTCAGTTTTAAAAAGCAAATGGTATTTTGCACCGTAGGCACAGGCTGTGCTTCACGTGGGCTCTCGCAGGCAGACTTAGAGACAGGCACATTTTGGATGTTGCAGCCCTGATTTACCTCCCTACAAGTGCCACAAACAGCCTTTTCAGCATCTGCGGGAGTTGGGGGAACATGTTCAGGGACTCTGATGGCTGTGAGGGAACAGCAGTACCATCGAGGCCAGAGAGCACACTGAAAATGGGATGTGCACAACTTGGTAAATGGTGGAGCTTTAGGATGCACATGCAGTTTTGGGCCCAGATCCAGCTGGGTTTATTAGCTTCCATTGCCCATTGAGGCTCCCAGCCCCCTCTTAATTTCTTGTGCAGGAACCTGGTCAGGGTTAGGGACATAAATCAAGGGAGGTAATATGGTAGTAGATCACAAAAATGTGGGTTCGCGCCTGTATAAATCTGGTTGTGAGGTTTTGCAAAAGAATGCCAGATCAGAGTAAATGGCATCAAGACTGTATTGTCCCATAGAATCATTTAAATGTAAAAAAATGCATAAGTACATTACATAATACCTACAGCAGCAGCTCCTTCATAGAGTATTCATTTAATTGAGGAAAGACACCACAAAGACAAATTACTTCACTCTCCCACCAAAGCTTTATTCATATTAAAAGGGATGTTAATGGTGAGTCCCATGGGAAAGATGAGTGTTAATAACATTGATATTCTATCTCAGGTTATGCAAAAAAAAAGTTTGCACTCAGTTGCCATTTGTATTGCTTCATTGAAGGTGCCTGAATGTATTAGAAACTGTACAAATACAGAATAAAAATGCCTCTTGTCCTGCTGCTAGCTTTTTACCAAATAATAAAAATGAATATCAGGAACACTGATCAACAAATAAGTAGGCCCTTCAAAATAGGTGCACTCTTACCTAAGTTAAATCTCAAGCTATCTAGAAGAAATCTCAGGCAAATGGGAAGAAATAAATCTCAAACATAATAGGAATCTCTTAATACTTGTCTTAGACAGTATTGTATATTAACCCAATGAAAATAGCGTTGACACACAGTTATGTGCACTTCTAAACCTGTGATAAAGTAGGACATTTTTTAATAACCTAAGAAAACTTCTGAATTTTGAAGCTATGGTATCAGTAGAACTCGCATGTCGCTGCTACTGAGAAAGATGTACTCTGGGTTTTGCATACCTGTTGATTTGCGGGGAAGATGAAAGTGTGAATGTATTTGTCAACAAGATCTTTTATTTTCTTTCTGAGGTATGTAGGCAGAAAACCTGAGTATGAAGCTAGGAGGATATTTCTTCTTGCCTGAGGTGTCAACTCAACCAGTAGTTGAAAGTAGTCTCTTTATGTATGTATGGCTAGGCTTCGCGAACGAANCTCTTTATAATAACCTCACAAATCTACAAGAGATACAATGGGTTTAAGTTGCTATAAGAGACATTCAGATTAGATACTGATGGGGCAAATAAAACTAGTGATGCTGAAGGCTTGATAGCATCGGGAGGCAGTGGTCATCTCCCAGGAAAGGTCAAGCAGACATCTCTGTGGCAGGGTGAGTTGCAACTCCTGACTTTGCTTTCAGGCAGTGTGGTGGGACCAGGTGACCCCACAAAGCTCCTCCCAGCCTCTGGTTAGCTGATTCTTTGGTACCTTGTGCAAATGCTCTATGTCCTCTGCTGTGATGCTCACTGGTGTTGATAAAACTTCACATCTCGTTCATTTTTTTGGTCTCTTCACTTCCCTCCCAGGACTGTCCAGTCACTAGAGGGACATCTTGATTTCTCTCTGCTTTTCAATCCAAAATTCAGTCTGGTTCATCTTCAGTTTACCAGTGTCCTGAACTTACACTAAATTGTCCCTAAGGTCACAAATGAATTTAATGTATTAAATAGATAACATTCATGAAATACACTTTTAAAACATGTCATTTTCATGGCTAGGCTTCGCGAACAAAGATC
>VWZO01004831.1:0-41764 GCA_013396975.1 Bucco capensis
GGGCGGGCGGTGGGAAGGGGAGGGAGGAGGTAGCTGACAGGGGGGCCGTGCTTGAGGGGGTGCGGCCGGAGCAGGTGCTTCTGGAGGAGGGAAGCGCTCAGCCGGGGAGGCAACAGCCCCACAGCGATATCCAGCGGCGGGAGGACCGTGCCGCGCTTGGCTGCCGGGCGGGAGGCGCTCCCGGGAGCAGCGTCCAGCGCAGCGAGCCCCGCTACTGAGCCGTGCTCTGCCCTCTGCTAGGCGGGGAGGGCTCGGAGCGGGAGGAGCCGCCGGGAGCAGATCCCGCCGCCCGTGCCCGCCCTCAGCGCTGGCGGAAGGGGAGCGCCGCGCCGCTTCGTCGCCAGAGTGTGACGTCATCGCGCCGGGCCCGGGGCTGGCGGAGCTAGGGCAGGAGCGCGACGGCAGCTGCTATGGCGGGGAAGAAGTGTTTCCGCCGGCGGAGAGAGGAGTCCGAGGAGGAGGAAGAGGACGAGCAGGTCGCTGAGGAGGTCAGGTGGGTGGGGAGCGGCGGAGAGCGCGGCAGGGCTCAGCGCTGCCTGCGGGGAACGGGAGCAGGGCCACGGGTCGAGCTGCGTCCGGCCGGGTCGCGATCAGCGTCACGGCGTCGCCTGTCGCTGTCGTGTGGCAGCGTGGGTGCCGCGGGCAGGCAGCTGCAGGTGAGGCAGCAGTGTGCCCGGGTGGCCGAGGCAGCCGACGGAAGCCTGGCTGGGCTCAGGCAGCAGCACCAGGGCAGGAGCTGCTGATTGCTTAAACACACGGAATTGCTTAAATAACGTTAAAGAGAAAACAAATCCAATAGAAAATATCTCTGTAATCTGTGACTAGGAAAGTGGGCACTTCATATGCAGAAGTTCAGGGCAAAGTCTGTCTGGAAGAGTCTGTCAGCTGCAGACAAGCACCTTCAATTAATTCATTCAAACTAAAGCAGCAAGTACTAAGTCAATTGTTGGTTGTTCGTTCCTTTAGGTTAAAATTAGAGGAAGCCAAAGAAGTGCAGAGCCTCAGGAAGAGACCCAATGGGGTGAGGTAAGGAATGTTAGGGAGCATTGCTTGCCCAGCAGGGTTGCCAAGGCCTGGCAGAAGCTGCCCAGGGAGTCACCAACTCTGGGAGATCTCAAAGCCATGGAGATGTGGTGCTGAGGGACATGGGTTAGTGGTGATCTAGCAGCTGGACTTGGTCCTAAACATCTCTTCCAACCGAAAGGATTCTGTGAGTCTACTTTTGTGCCACACACATGGTTTAAATTGGCCACTTTCCCACCTCCTCCATCCTCATTCCCCTCTGATGAGCGAGTTGGAATGGGCACCAGCACTGGCCTGTGTTCCTTGCTTTAGTGGCTCACTAGTGCGCTGAAGTCTGCCTTCATTGCTCATCTCCACAAAGCAGTAGCAGTTCCTCTGCCCGTGGGGAGGGACTGGGAAGGTTAATCCATTGCTAGATGCAGAGGAGACTGAAGAAAGGCAGCACTGCTGGAAGTGTGGTTCCTTCCACTGACTGTTCCTTCCTTTCTTTATCTGCCTGACTAGTGCTGTGGCTCTGCTCGTGGGAGAGAAGTTGCAAGAAGAAGCAACACTTGCGGTAAGTGCCAGACAACACCTTGGTGCTAAGCTGGAGTGATGTGATCAGAGCTGGGCTCACAGCTCAGTCCATCAGTGTTCCAGACTAGAGTGAAGCTTCAGGGTTACTCGTTGTTTGTTGCTTTACAGGATGACCCCTTTAAGATCAAATCTGGGGGCATGGTGGACATGAAGAAGCTGAAGGAAAGAGGCAAGGACAGGTGGGTGCATGTGGGCTCTGAAGAGCTCTCCCTGGCTTAGGTGGCAGCTAGTAGTGAAGTAAGCAGATGCTGTGTTGCTTTGAAGAGTTTCACACAATGCAGTTTGGCCACTTCCTGCTAGCCTAACTTGTCCAGCTAGTTATAAAAACAACAACAAACCACACACACGGGGCGGGGAAAAAAACATCCAAAAAACCTACAAAAGAAGTGAAGATTATGGTTTCTTTTCAGGATTAATGAAGAGGAAGATCTGAACTTGGGCACCTCCTTCTCAGCTGAAACCAACAGGCGAGATGAAGATGCTGACATGTAAGTTGTGCTGGGAGCTTGGGGGTGGGCCTGGGGCCCCCTCAGCCAGGGGATAGTGAGTGGTCCCAGAACAGCTTCCCTGTCCTCACTGGCTCTTTCACCTCCTGGCTGCCAGGCTTCAGAAGGCTTCTTGATGGAGAAGGGTGTAGAGCAAGCCAGGCAGTGTGGTGCCATTCACTAGCAGAGGCTTGTGGAAGAGCTTGGAGGCTCTGAGCATTGCTTTGAGCTGAGCTGAGTTGTTTTGGAGAGAAGATTCATTCCCCTCTGCCAGCTGTCAGGACACTGTAGAGGAATCAGAATTAGCTGTTGTGAGTTAACTCCTGTGCTGCTCTGCAGGATGAAGTACATTGAGACTGAGCTGAAGAAGAGAAAGGGCATTGTGGAGAGTGAGGAGCAGAAGGTGAAGCTGAAGAATGCTGAGGACTCTCTGTATGAGCTGCCAGAGAATATCCGGGTCTCCTCTGCCAAGAAGACTGAGGAGATGCTCTCCAACCAGATGCTGAGTGGCATTCCTGAAGTGGACCTAGGAATTGAGTATGTGCCTGGTAGAGCTGTTGGTTAAGGCTTGGATGAGCAGAGCAGAGCAGTGCTGGGGCTGGCTCAGACTGTCCAAGCCCTGGTGTGGATCAGCAGCACATCTGGGCAGAGCTAGGGCTGCAGTGCAGCTCCATCCTGGGACTGCTGGGAAAGGCTCCCAGTCTGGAAGCTCCCTGGAGGAGCTACAGGATGGCACTACAGATGAGAGCTTCACCTCTGCCTTGAAAACAAAGCTTCTGTTCCTACAGCACGGCCTCAAACAAACCACATCCCATGCCACACCAGGGCTGTTACTATCCCCCAAATCCACCCCCTCAGCCCTTTGGTGCCTCCTACCCTTCCTAAATAGGAATGGATGTGTCTTTCCCTGTTTTCTCCTAGTGCAAAAATAAAGAACATCATCTCCACTGAAGAGGCCAAGGCCAAGCTGCTGGCAGAGCAGCAGAACAAGAAGAAGGACAGTGAAACCTCCTTTGTGCCCACCAACATGGCTGTGAACTATGTGCAGCACAACAGATGTAAGTGTGCCCTAGCTCTCCTGGCCTCTCCTCTGCTGGAGAGAAGCAGTCAGCTGGGAACAGAGTCTGAGGCAGGAGGAAGGAGTTCATGGAGCAGCACAAGCAGCTGCCTGACTCCTTTGGGGTGCTCATCTAGGCCCCATCTGGCTGCCTCTTCTTCGTGCATCCCTCAGCAAGGAGAGGGACATATTCCTGATGGCTTGGCTTTCTGCTCTCGAGCTCCCAGCTGACAGCACCTCAGATCTGAAGGCTTTTGCTTGAGCTTGTGTCTTGAGCAGGTGCTGGCCTCATCTGAGAGCCTAAGGGATGGCTTGGAATGGAGAGGATGCATTCTGTAGGCTGCCAAAGCAGGCAGGTGCTCAAGCACACGTGGACCTTGCTAGACAGGAGATGGGAGCCTCTCCTACCACAGCCATCTGGAAGGGAGCCAGCCTCCTGCTGGGTCTGACCACACTTCCAGGGGGGATTGGGAGGCAGATCTGTGTGTGCTGATGCAAAGGAAGAGTCTTTGGGCTGCTTCTGATGGAAGAGTGCTGCTGTCTTCCATCTTGCATGTGTTGATTATCCATGGACTGCAATTCCAGGAATGGTTGTTCTGTTGTTTCTGCTAAGATCTGTTGAAAGAAATGCCACAGAAGTATGTGTGAGTAACCCTGCTCCAGATAATATCCATTACCTGATCCTTAATGATCCTTCCATTCTTTCAGTTTACCATGAGGAGCTCAATGCCCCAGTGAGAAGGAACAAAGAGGAGCCCAAGCCTCGTCCACTGCGAGTGGGGGACACAGAGAGGCCAGAACCTGAGAGTAAGTTCCCAATCTGGAATATCCTAAGGAGACACACTGAACCTCCTTGGGGGGTCTTGCACAGATCTGGGTGACCTGAGAGAGTGGGGAGACAGAGCAATCTAAGTCCAGGAGAGGCTGTGTGCCTCAGTTAGGTCACAGGTGAAGCCCTCTGGATGGAGGATGGCTTCAGAGATCCTCCAAGGTGGAGAAGCAAAGGTCGCACCTGAAATTACCCCATGGATCAGTACAGGCTAGGAACTGATCTGTTGGAGAACAGCTCTAGGAGTGCTGGTGGCTAGGAGGATGCCCATGAGGCAGCAATGTGCCCTTGTGGCCAAGAGGCCAATGGCATCCTAGGATGCATTAAGAGGAGCGTGGCCAGCAGAGCCAGAGAGGTTCTTCTCCCCTCTCCTCTGCCCTGGGGAGGCCTCCCCTGGAATCCTGGGTCCAGTTGTGGGCCCCTCAGCTCCACAAGGATAGGGAGCTGCTGGAGAGAGTCCAGCACAGGGCCAGCAAGATCTGAAAGGAGTGGAGCATGTGCCCTAGGAGGACAGGCTGAGAGAGCTGGGTCTCTTCAGCCTGGACAAGAGGAGACCTCAGGAATGGTTAGAAATATGTTAAGGGTGAGTGTCAGGAGGAGAGAGCCAGGCAGGGCAGGAGCTGATGCTCCTTCTCTTCTTGGCAGGGTCTCCTCCCAGCCGCAAGAGGCCACTCAATGAGAAGGCAACAGATGATTACCACTACGAGAAGTTCAAGAAGATGAACAGGAGATACTGAGGCCTGGGCTGAGCTGGGCAGGTGCTTTCCTTCTCCCCTCGGGAAGGCTCTGGGCTCAGGGAGCTGAGACAGGACAGTCCCTGGCTGCCCATGCTGGCACCTCCAGAGCTCTGCTGGCCTCTCACAGGTGGCTGGGAGCTCTCTGCTTGCTACGATCTTGTACATAACTTATTTTCAATTATAACACTTCTTTTACTAGAACTTGGGGTTTCATGGTTGGCTTTTGTTATTTCATCCTCTTAAAACTACCCCCAAAAATGCTTTAAATGAGAGCTAGGAAGGTCCTGGAGCAAGTCCAATGGAGAGCTAAAGATGCTGTGGGGAGACTGGAGCATCTCCCTCTGGGGAAAGGCTGAGGGGATGTAGATAAGTATCTGAAGGGAGGGTGTCAGGAGGATGGAGGACACAAGGCAATGGGCACAAACTGGAACACAGCAACTTCCACCTAAAGACGAGGAAGAACTTCATTGCTGTGAGGGTACCAGAGCCCTGGCCTAGGCTGCCCAGAGAAATTGTGGAGTCTCCTTCTCTGCAGAGACTGACCAGACATCTGGACACAATCCTGAGTAATGTGCCCTAGGGACCCTGCTAGACTAGATAACCTCTGGTGGTGCCTTCCAGCTTTTACCATACTGTGACAAGAGATCTCCACCAGGCCTGTGTTGCTCCTGTGCTGAGGACTCCAGAGCTGGACCCAGCACTGCAGGTAAGACCAGAGCAGAGCCAAGAGTCACAATCCCTTCCCCGACCCTCAGACCACCACGTATTTAACCAAGTGGCCCACGCGAGGTCGCCATTTCGCTAAGCAGAGCCGCGGGCCTCCCCCAGGGCCCTGCCCAAGATGGCGGCGGCAGCAGCCCTCAGCGCCATTCGCGCCTCTGCCCGCACCCAAGATGGCGGCGGGAGCCCTCAGCGCTCTTCCCGCCTCTGCCCGCACCCATCATGGTGGCGGCGGCGGAAGGGGCGTGTCGGGGCGGTAAGGGCGGCGGCAGAGCGGCGGGGCCGGGCGGGCCATGAAGCTGCTGCGGGCGGCTCTGGCGCTGGCGCTGCTGCCGCTTCNACCAGAGCCCTGGCCTAGGCTGCCCAGAGAAATTGTGGAGTCTCCTTCTCTGCAGAGACTGACCAGACATCTGGACACAATCCTGAGTAATGTGCCCTAGGGACCCTGCTAGACTAGATAACCTCTGGTGGTGCCTTCCAGCTTTTACCATACTGTGACAAGAGATCTCCACCAGGCCTGTGTTGCTCCTGTGCTGAGGACTCCAGAGCTGGACCCAGCACTGCAGGTAAGACCAGAGCAGAGCCAAGAGTCACAATCCCTTCCCCGACCCTCAGACCACCACGTATTTAACCAAGTGGCCCACGCGAGGTCGCCATTTCGCTAAGCAGAGCCGCGGGCCTCCCCCAGGGCCCTGCCCAAGATGGCGGCGGCAGCAGCCCTCAGCGCCATTCGCGCCTCTGCCCGCACCCAAGATGGCGGCGGGAGCCCTCAGCGCTCTTCCCGCCTCTGCCCGCACCCATCATGGTGGCGGCGGCGGAAGGGGCGTGTCGGGGCGGTAAGGGCGGCGGCAGAGCGGCGGGGCCGGGCGGGCCATGAAGCTGCTGCGGGCGGCTCTGGCGCTGGCGCTGCTGCCGCTTCTCGGGCCAGCGAGCGCCGTGGAGCCCGTCAGCCTGGGACTGGCGATCGCGGGTGCCGCCGCCTCGGCCCTCACCGGCATCATCTCCTACCCGCGGCTTTACTGCTACTTCAAGGAGTGCTGCTTGCAGCGGCACGATCAGCGCGTCGCCGCCGGTGCGGGACTGGGATCGGGACCGGGACCGGGATTGGGACCGGTGCGGGCTGTGNNNTGAGGAAGGAGGCAGGAGCCCGCGGGCCCCGCTGCTCGTGTCCCTGCTCGCGGCTGACTGTGTGCTCGTTCCGTGCAGATCTGCAGGAGAGCTTGGAGAGGAAGCTGTTCGGGCAGCACCTGGTGCAGAAGGTGGTGGTAAAGGCCGTGAAGGGTTTCTTGAACAACACCAACGCCAAAAAGCCTCTTGCCCTCTCCTTACACGGCTGGACTGGAACCGGCAAGAACTTTGTCAGTAAAATAGTGGCCGAGAGCATTTACAAGAGAGGTCTGCACAGCAAATATGTTCATCAGTTCGTGGCGACCTTACACTTCCCTCACGCACACAGGATTGACCTCTACAAGGTAGGAGTGTGCTGGGCAACCTGGGACCGGCAGTGGGATGGCAGGACTAGCACTAGGGCTCCTCGTGTCCCTTTGTGCACTGAAGTGGAGCCTGTGCTGCTGTTGGAATCAGTTCTACAGGGCTGGCTAAATCCTGACATCCACTAGGGCTGTGTTTTTCCTGTCAGTGTCAAGTTTTTTGCAGGAAGAGTGCTATGGTTAATTTCTGTTGTGTGCTTTGCTTAGAGATGTGGCTGACCTGAGGGTGAGCATCCCTCAGCAGGTTTCCATGGCTAGGGGAGATGCTGCTGGTGGGCACTGCAAGAAACCCAAGAGTTAGGACTCTGGGGAAGCACCCAAGTGCTGTCAGGTCCCACAGCAAGCTGAAGCTTGCTCTCTGAGGCATGGTTGTCCCTCTCAGTTTTACTGCACCCTGAGCAGGAGATTTAGTTTTTCTGTGCATTCATTTCCCAGCTGTACACCAAAAAGGATTCCTAGTCTGAAAGGGGCAGATGAGTGTGTCTGGAATTGTTGTGCCAGTTCCTCAAGTGTCAGCCCAGTGCTGTGGGCAGGTGAACATCCTGGGGAGCAGTAGCTCCAGGGCTTGTTTTCTGGGCTCTGCTGTTCTCCCTGACTTGGGTAAGAGCAGAGTTTGAATGAGTAACATGTTCATCTTCAGTCTGTATACCTTAAAAATGGGAACTAGAGGATCTACAAACTGGGTTGCTCCATGGAGGAAAGAGCTGTTTCCTCTTTTACAGCTTACAGTTTCTTTCTTGCAACTGAGCTGTTTTGAAATAAAACTCTTTTCTGCTTTTGCTTGGAGGTGAACACACTTTGGGAGTCTTGGTGCCCAGGGCAGCAGTACAACTACCACATCCTATCCACAATTCACCTCAGATGAGAGTTTGCCCAGGTTTTACGGACAGCTTTTAAGCATCTGCTAGCCAGGAAGTCAAAGCTATTGCAGCTCAATAACCAGAAGTGCTGTTTTCTCTCTCCTAAACACAAACTCTGCCAGCATCTTTGCTTTTCCTGCCCCTCAGGACCAGCTGCAGTCGTGGATCAGGGGCAATGTCAGCACCTGTCCCAGATCCCTCTTCATCTTTGATGAGATGGATAAAATGCATGCAGGACTCATTGACTCTATCAAACCCTTCCTGGACTATTATGAGCTGCTGGATGGGGTGTCCTACAGGCAAGCCATCTTCATCTTCCTCAGGTGAGAATTGGCCTCTCGGGAGGCTCTGCTGTACCCTGAGGGCCTCCTAGAGCTACCTCCAGCTCCCTCCTGTGCTCTCTTTCCTTAGCAATGCAGGAGCTGAGAAGATAACAGAGGTAGCACTGGATTTCTGGAGAAGTGGGAGGACAAGAGAGGAGATACAGCTCACAGACATCCAGAATGCACTCTCTGTCTCTGTCTTCAACAACAAGAACAGTGAGTCAAACTGGGATTGCTTTTGGGGTGGGCAGGAGCTCCCCAAATGGGTTGGGCTGCATCTAGCTGTGTTTTTTGCAGCTCTGCTTGCTTCAGTTTCTGGCTAGCAGGGAGCCATGATGCCACTTTGGGGCCTTCCAGTTGAGTCTGGAGATGAGAGGAAGGGTGTGGAGCTCCAGCTATTGCAGTAGCTGGAAAACCTTCCATGTTTCACTGGGGGGAAGCCACTTGCTTGGCCCCCAGCCCACTTAGCCTGTGCTCAGCCTGTTAAAAGCCTTCAGGGAGCTGTTTAGGAGCAGCACACTGACCCAGCAGCCCACTGCTTCCTAGGTTGCCTCACACAGCACTTGTGCTGAAGAGGGATTTTAACGTAGTTATGCTGTGAAATTTGCACTGGAAGCAAACTTCCTGGAGTTCTTCAAAAGGTTAGGTGCAGGCTTCAAAGAAAGGAGCCAGGAGCTGGTGTGGGAGAGCTGGGGAGAGAGAGGAGAGTTGCTCTTGTGTAGGTGAGAGAGGGGAAGGAATGAGACTAGCCCCTGAGGTCAGAATGCATTCCGTGGACCACATTTCTGTGTCTGTCCAAAACTCGATGGCCAAAGTTCTGTGAGAAGGGGCTGCTGTTTGAACTCTAACCCTAACCCTATTTGAACTTCCTTGTGCATCACAGGGCCCTCAAAGCAGAGGTGAGTTCTTGCTGGGGTGGAGCAGAGGGCTGTGGCATGGCTGCTGCTCTCATTCCCCCCATGGAATCAAGAGGAGCAGCAGTAACCCCCCTGTTCTCTTGCCCTGTGCAGGTGGGTTTTGGCACAGCACCCTGATTGACAGGAATCTGATTGACTACTTTGTGCCCTTCCTGCCTCTGGAATACAAGCATGTGAAGATGTGTGTCAGGGTGGAGATCCAGTCCCGTGGCTATGCTGTGGATGAAGACATTCTGAGCAGGATAGCTGAGGAGATGACCTACTTCCCCAAGGAGGAGAGAATCTATTCGGATAAAGGATGTAAAACTGTGGATTCCAAGCTGGATTATTACTATGACTTCTGATGCTTTATTGCTACAAACCTGCAGAGAAGGAGATAGAACTTAATCACCAAGTGGAGAAGCCAGGACATTTCATTTTTAAGCACTTTTTACAAGGAAAAGGAAGGTTGTTTTTTAACTGGTGTGCCAGCAAGCAGCAGTGCCTCTGCATTTCTCTTGTGCCACTAGTCATGGCTCCAGGTACTTCAGCCTCCTGTGGTGAAGGTAAGAGCAAAACTGTGTGGTGAAAGCAGGGCTCTGTGGCTGAGAGGGATGAAGAACTCCTCTTGGATCCTGTGTCCAGCATCAGGACCATCTGGCAGCCCTTGGGTACCTCTGGAAGGACTGAGGCTCTCACCTGCTTTGAGCTGGGGTGTGCTTTGGTGTGGGGGGTGATCTCCAGGCAATATTAAGTGTTTTAATCAAAGTTCCTCTGTCTGTGCAGATTTCATTGGGCTTGTGTGGGAAATTCCTATGACTGTGTGTCAAGCAGGATGTGTCCCTTCTCCTTGAACAGTTTGGCTCCAGGAAAGATGAGGGAGGGCTCTGTAATTAACAAAAAATCCTGAGTTTTGTACCCAGCATCATGCAGTGTCATTGTCTCTCTCCACACAGGGGTGTCATTGGATCTCCTGCAAATCAAAGCAAGAACATGAAACTCTTTGGTGTGAATCATGTTCAGAGGGTGGGCTGAGGAGTAGAAGGAAGGGAGTGAAAATCCTTGACTGCCACATCACTCTAATTGGGTCATATTTGGGATGTGCTCCCAGGAGGACTCTCAGGAGAGAGGGGAGAGTGTTTGCTGGCTGGTGAAAGGCTTCAGGGAAAGGCTGGGACTCAGTGGGCTGAGTTTTCCAGCAGGGAAGTGGAAGAGAGGTTTCTGGGGGGAAGCAGCTTGCAGGGGTTTCTCCTTCTCCCCTTCCCCCAGGACCATGTGCCTGTGAGGCTGGGATGGAGGCAGCTCCATAGGGATGGGAGAGGTGTTACCTGAGAGTTGTTCCTCAGTGTGAGTGCTGCAGAGGGCTTTGCACTCCAGTTTCTATTCCAAATAAACTTGCCTCACTGGAAATGTTTCCTAGCTCCCTTCTGGTGTTCTCTGCACTGAGGAGTTTGATGTCAGTGTTGCACAGACTTGTTGAGGAAGAGCTTAACCATGAAGCTGGGCTGGAAACCAGGGATGTCCCTTCTTGAGCTCCAAGGGAATAGGAATGGGGAGGAGGAAAAGCAGGGAAACAAGTGTAGCTTGGAGAGGAAACTGCACTTGCAGCCCATGAGGAGCAGTTCCACTCACCCAGGGTGGGAGAGGCAAGCTCCCTAGAGGTGTTAGCTGATCTACAGGACCAGGAGGAGGAACTTGTCTTCCAGAGACCAGGCAGAAGCTGCTGCTTGCCTCCTCCTCCCCCAGCAGTGCCACTGGAAGCCATCCACCTTTGCAGGGGCAGCACCTGAAGTTCTCCCTGCCAGGGGGAAGAGAAAGGGCCAGGAGAGCTGCAGTTGTGTGGTATGATCAGCCTTTAGTCTCTGTCAGCAAATGAGTGTTTGGAACTTGGGCATTTCTCTGTCTCTTTGACCTCCTGATTGTAGCAGATGACTGCTGATGGAAAGAAGCAGAGGTGCAGGTGAGAAGCTTTGACTCCTCTGGGGTACCAGCAGAGGAAACAGTTCAGGCAAGCAACATCCAGCATGAACTATGCCAGTTCTGCTGTGGGATACTGCATCTGACAGACAGGGGCAGCAAGTCTTGCATGATCCCTAGCCCTGGGTGCCTTAGGGTGGATGGGAGCTTGCTCCAGAGGGGGTAGGATGAAGTGCCTCTCTTTAATGTCCCTTCTGCTCTTGAGAACAGCTCCTGGCTAGAAGAAAGGTGTGTGCCTGCAGTCACTGCCAGCTTTGCTGCTGCTGCTGGCCCTGGCTGCTTTCAGAGCTGAGGTCCTCACTCTGACCTGTGTGGCAGGCTAACTTTGGCTAGAAACTGGATCAGACACCTGAAAGGGAAATGTCAACCAGGGGCAGAGGTCTGATTCTCAGAGACAGTCCCTTGGCCAGCTGAGAGGAGCTGAGCACTCCCTGAGGCTCACTTCTGCTCTCAAGCAAAGTCCAGCCCAAGGTAACTGCTGCTTTGGGGAGTGCTCCCAGCTCTCCTGCTGAGCTCCTAAGGCTAGAGGTGATGGTTAGAGGAGTGATGATGCAGTCAGGGCTGCTCTCTGACAGCACAGGAGGCAGCCTGACCCCTGGAGCCATTAGGCAGGCTGTGCTGTGTGCACAGCAGGGCAGGCACAGGCCAAAGTCCTGTGAACAAGTCAGCTTACGTGGAGCAGAGCTGCTGCATCCCTGCAGCACAGCAGCTGGCTCTCAGCAGCAGGAGCTGGCTGCTCCCTGAGCTGGCAGCTGCTGCCAAACACTTGACTGAAGCTTTTAGTGACACATGGCAGATGCTCTGGCCTGTGGAGACGGAGGAGAGCCTGGAGTCTTCTCCTGCCTTGCCAGGGGTGAAGAGCCACCTTGGGTGACAGTGCAGAGGGGAGGGATGCTTAAACACACTCCCTGAGGCATTTGTCCTGCAGTAGCAGCCTGGTAAGAGCTGTCTGTTCACAACTAGGAAGCAGATCCTTTTCCAGAGGTGTTTGTGTCTCCTAAGCTGTCTTTAACTGTGCTGTTGGATGCCTCAACATGTTTGAATATCAACAGGCTACTTCATCTGCTTGTTAAGACTAAAGGAAGCTGAGCAGAAAGCTGCAGCACAGCTGGCTGGAAACTGCCTGAACTAGGACATCCCTCTAGCCAAAAATGATCCAAGCAAGAGAGAAAAGAAACTTGAGGTTTATTGCAACTGCAGTCCAGTAGTAATGCTTAGTGTTGTGACAGCACACAAGAGGTTTGGAGCTGGAGGCAGCATGTGCACCTGTGACTAAGGCAGTAACAGACACAGGCAAGAAGGCCCAGTCCAATGTCCCAAGGTTAATGGCTCCTCTTTGGCTCTGGAGGTTGCATCAGCCTCAGGAGTGTGCCAAGGTCTGACACACTCCACCTGGGCTTGGGAAAGGCAATTGACACTTTGACTGAGGAGCTTTAGAGCAAAGAACTGAGCAGTGCTGAAATCTGGATTACCATCCTCCTGCTGAGACCTCTCGAAGGTTTGCATGGCACCATGAAGCAAGGTTAGGGAGCAGTGAGGAGTGAGGTGCTGCCCCATCCCTTGTGCCGAGGGAAAACCACAGCACATCCCCCAGCCCTAGGCACTTCTGTCTGCCACTGCCCTGTTTGAGCCACAAAGGAGGGAGGAGGAAAGGCAAACCCCAGCATCCATCCCTTCCACACAGCCATTCCTTAACATCCCAAGCTACTGTCAAACATAGATCTGCTGAGGGCTGGGATTGCTCCCCTCTGCCATCCTTACTTCCCTGGGGCTCTCCTGGAAGAGCTTTGTATTGCTGATGATTACACTCAGTATAAAAATACACCCTTAAAAATAACTTCTGCTCTGAAAGTGTCTTCTGCTGCAGGTGACAGGGACATGAGCCACTCAGGAGCTGATGCTCACTGGAGAAGCTGAGGAGCATCAGGGGAATAGATATGGGAATCTCCTGTGCTGCTGAGGACAGGAAGCCTTCCAGCACCCCCTCCTCCTCCTGGAACACCCCAAGGCATTCAGCCCTGCAGCCATGGGCATGGTCCTGAACTCAGCACACATCATCTCAGGAGCCCATGCCCTAGCCTGACGGCAGGGGAGGGACCAGGACTGCCTGGAAGAATTCTTCCTTTTGCTCTATTCTAGCTTTCGTGCAAAGAGGAACTAAACACTAACAAAGCAGGAGAGGCTGGAGCCAGTGCTGTGTGTGTGCCACACTCAGAGGTGCTCTGGAGGCCAAAAGGAAAACAAAGGGGCAGCACTTGGGTACCAGGCAGCTCCAAGATGAACACTGGGATTTTCCTTTAAAACAAAAACCCAATCAAATCAAGTTAAAAAGCCTCCACAGCTCACCCTCTTCCTGTCACATCCTCCCTGCCACACTCCAAGTAGCTGAAGTGTAAATACACAGATACCCTGGAGAGTAATCACCACTTGGCTCTTGTGCTTCTGAGGACAGTATCTTCATGGAAATCCAGCTTGGCCTGCACAGTCTTGCAGCCTTTATCAGAGAAGACCTTCTGCTCCTTGGGAAAGAATGTCATCTCCTCAGCCACTGCCTGGACAACCTTCTCATCCACAGCATAGCCCCGGGCTAGCATCTCAGCCCTGACACACATCTTCACGTGCTTCAGCTCCAGGGGCAGGAAGGGCACGAAGTAGTCGATGAGGTTCCTGTCGATGAGGCTGCTGTGCCACAAGCCACCTGCAGGAGAGGGACAGGCAGGGCACGAGGGGAAGCCTTGGGAGGAGCTCCAGGGAATGTGCCGTTTCCTGGGGGGAGGGACTTACTGTTCTTGTTGTTGAAGACTCCTACAGACAGCATGGGCTCCAGGTCTTTCAGCTGAATCTCCTCCCTCTCCTTCCCACTTTGCCAGAACTCCAGAACTGCTTTGTTAATTAAGTCCCCACCTGCATTGCTGTTGACAGAAGGAAAAGGGACAGAGGTGAAGACAGCCACAAGTGAAGCAGGATTCCCTTTCCAGCTGATCTTCACAGCAAACACATCCCCCAAGTCACCACTGAGGGGAAGTCTCCATCAGTGGGTGCTGCCTGGACCCAGGCCCTCAGGCAAGCACCTGCACAGCCACTTGCTCCCTCCTCCCACCTCAGAGGGATGGAAGGAGAAGGGAAGAACAAAAGGGAGACTTGTGGCTCAAGATAAAAACAACAGGGTATGAAAAGAAGAGGAAAAAAAGAAACCCTAGGGCAGCCTTGAGGCTTTGCAAGCAGCACACACAAACAGCCAAAACAGGCCTGTGTAATCCACACTCTTTTTAGCCAGAAATGCAAAGCACAGCACCAAAGCAGGGAACTCCATCCCAGAGAACTCACTCTCACACGCTCAGTGCTGCTCCTCTGCAGCCCCACAGTGCTGCTCTCCATGAGCTCCCCAGGCAGAGCATCACCCTCACACACACAGATTTCTCTCAGCATGACTGGAAGAGGTATAGACCTGAGGAAGATGAAGATAGCCTTCCTGTAGGACACCCCATCCACCTGCTCATAATAGTCCAAGAAGGGCTTGATGGCATCAATGAGGCCTGGATGCATCTTGTCCATCTCATCAAAAATGAAGACAGAGTGGGGACAGGCACTGACATTGCCCCGAATCCAGCTCTGCAGTTGTTCCTGCAACACAAGGTTGGGAAAACACTGACAAACAAAATCTCCTCTGGATGTCCTGCAAGATGCTTTCATGTGACAGGGACAGAAGTCACCTCCATCCCAGCTGACCAGCCTGTGTGCTTTTCAGGACAAGATTCCTTTTCAAGAGCAAGGCAGATGGCATCAGGGAGACAACAGCATCAAGAAGTGCTCTTGCTGGGGATTTCTTGGCATTTTCGTGCCTTCCCCTTTCTGCAAGCATCTGCCTCTCCATCTGTCCTAAGCACCAACTTGGGCAGCAGCCAGCTGTACATCTCCAGGGATCTGGGGAGCCCCACACTAGGGGCTGTAGGGACTCAGGGTTAACTGCATGACCTCGTGTCCTTCCCTCACCTGGTAGAACTTGACCTGCTCCTGGTGGGGGAAGTGGAGGGTGGCCAGGAACAGATGGACAAACTTGCTGCGCAGGCCAGCGCGGTGCACGTGCTCTGCTAGGATCTGGCTCAGGAAGTTCTTGCCAGTGCCAGCCCAGCCATGGAGAGAGAGAGTCAGAGGCTTCTTGGGGCTGGGGTTCTTGCTGAAGCCCAGCACTGCCTTCAGCACCACATCCTTGGCCAGGTGCTGCCCGAAGAGCTTGGTGTCCAGCTGCACCTTCAGCGCTGCAGGGAGAGGGAGGGCTCAGCACCACGGGGCCAGCTGCAAGTGCTGCTCACTGGCCACGCAGCAGGAGAGCTCAGCATGGCCACCATGGGCTGCTGGTCACTCGCCACACAGCAGGAGAGCTCAGCATGGCCACCGAAGGCTGCCGGCCACTGGCCACGCAGCAGGAGAGCTCCCAGACGCAGGTTACTGGCCATGCACAGCAGCCTCAGCACTGCCACTGCCGGGCACGGGGCTTGGCACGGCCTGGCCCCTGCCGTGCACACCGGGTGACCGGTTCCCGGCCAAGCCCCGGGGCAGGGCTGTGAAGCCCACCGCAGCCCCACGCGCTCCCCCCGGCCCCGCTCCCGCCGTACCGGTGGCGTTGAGGCGCTGCTCGGCGCTGGGGCAGCACTCCACGTAGTTGCAGTAGAACCTGGGGTGCGACAGATAACCGGTAAGGGCCGAGGCGACACCGATGGCCAAGCCCACGCTAACAGGCTCCAGCGCCGCCAGCCCCGGCAGCAGCACCCACAGCAGCCCAAGCGCCGCCGGCATCACGACCCCAAGAGCACAAGCAGCAGCGCTTCCGCCCGCCAGCACGGCCTAGCTTCCGCCCCGCGCGCAGCCGCCGCCGCCGCCATCTTTGCGGAGGGCACGGGCGCCATTCGCTGCCCTGCTGTGACGTCAGCGAACGTGACGCGGCGGTGGTGAAGCGCTGCGTGACGTCATTAGCAGGCGCGGGGTGTGGGTTGCGCTCCCTTAGAGCAAAGCTATCGCTGCCGTGAGCCCGCGGAGGGACACTGGCTGCGTGTTCGTGGCTGCGCTCCAGCCGGGCCTGGCCCTGCCACCGCCTCAGAGTGACCCTGGCTCCATCTCCTGGCCCCATCCGTTCCCTCAGCCCCACCAGGGTTTTCCTGCGGGATGCTGGCACAGGTGGCACTCCCATCGCATGCTGCTGGAGAGAGTCCAGGGGAGAGCTCCAAAGATGCGGAGGGGCTGGAGCATCTCCCTTCTGAGGAAAGGCTGAGGGAGCTGGGCTTGTAAAGAGGAGACTGACAGGAGACCTTAGCAATGGAAATCCCTGAAGGGAAAACGTCCAGAGGCTGGAGCCAGGCTCTGCTCGGTGGTGCCAAGCACTAGGATGCAAGGCAAGGGGTCATTCCCTGACAGTTTTACAAAGGTGGCTGAATTCCGCTGGAAAACTGATGGGAATCGTGCAGCCAGCTCCGGTTCCAGCTCCAGTTCCAGCCCCAGCTCCAGTTCCAGGTCCCCGGCACGCTGCAGGCTCTGCCTGTGTCCGGGCTGGGCGCTAGATGGGGTGTGAGCCCCAGGCTGGAACAAGTCCTGCAGCAGACTGTCATGCCTGAGGCAAACAGGAGAGGGAGGAGAGCACAGAGCTGAGCGCTGGCAGCACACAGCCGAACCCCCATGGCTGCTGAGGCTGCAGGGAGAGCCCAGGCAGCTGCAGCACAGCAGGAGCAACCCAAGGCATCCTGCTAAGGAGGATGGGGAAGCTGAATAAAGAGAGAAGGCTCTGAGCTGGCCTCTGCAGCTTTCCCCTGCCTGCACAGGCAGCTTGTGTTGCTCACCTCACAGCCTCCAGCAGGAGTTATGCTCCACGAGCACTGGCATGGATCACCCCTGAGCATCTCTGGGCTCAAGTGTAGTGCCAACTTGTCTTGGAGTATCCCAGTTTATGGTCCTCCCTTCCAAAGCTGGATGCTGTGGAGCCTCTCCTGACTGAGGTGTGCAGGAGATGTCCCCAAGGAGGTTTTCACTGTGCTCTTGTGTCCTTTTGGGAGGTCTCCCCAGGCTGGAAGGGGCTGCCCCTCCCAGGCAGGCAGTGCAAAGTGATGTGCTAGAAACAACCCAGAGAAGGAGAAAGATTCCCTCATCCCTGCAAGCAGAAGCATGGAACACAGCAGCAGAGCTTCTCATCCCCACATGGGAGGGAGGGGGCATCTCTTTCCTAGACAACAATAGGCTAGATGCTGCCTAACAGGTACCAGATGGGGGTTTAAATAACCTTCAGCTGCAACATGTCCTGCTGTTATCTCATTAGCCCTTACAAGCTAAATGGGTTCAAGCTGGGTCTGGCCAGGGAGGAGATGGCTGAGAGCAGTGCTGAGGTTGACACTGATGGCAATTTCCTTCTACTGCTGTCTGGGAGCTGCAAGTGGAGCCCAGAGCCTGCAGCACACACACTTCAGAGGGCAAGGCCTTGTTGCCTGTGGGGTTGTGCTGGTGAGCACGCTGTTCTGAGGGCTGAACCTCAGGGTGTCCTCCCCCTGCCCTCCCCAGCAGTGTGGGCTGGTGGCCAGGCAGCAAGCAGCTGCCCCAGAGTGCTTGCAGGGCTTTGGTGTGCAGGGGGGGCTGCTGTGGGCTGTGTGGTGCTGAGCTGCAGGATGTGGGCAGAGTGGAATGCTGAGGCTGCTGTGGCAGGGGAGGTGCTGGAGCTGCCTGGGTGTGCTGCTAGGGGAGAGAGAGGAGCTGCAGAGCTGATGGCCAGGGATCGGGAGGGCAGGAGGTCCCAGGTGAAGCTCTGCCTGGTTTCCCTCTGCTCTCAGGGTGTTGAAATGTCCTGTCAGCCAGCCCCAGGGTGCTTGGTGCTTTTTTGGTTTGCAGTCAGCATTCCTGGGGCTTTGGGCTCCCAGCTCCAGGGCACAGAGCCTAGAGGCTTTGGGCTAGGGCTGCTTAGTGTGGCTCTGGCAGCAGAGCCAAGGGACCCCATGGCTCCAGGCTCAGGGAGGGCAGGAGGCTTCCAGGTGAGAATTGTGGAGTCAGTGAATGCTTTTCCCAGTAAAAGCCTCCATGCTCTGGTTGGAGAATGTACTTTCTGGGAGAGGTCTGCTGGATGGCTGCTGCTGGACACGAGCTGCTGGGCTGCCAGGAGCTGTGTGCTGGGAGGAGGAGGAGTGGGAGACTCACTCCCCTCTGCTCAGTTTAGTTCTGCCTAAGCACATCTCTGCTCTGGCTAGACACTCTGCACTACTCTGAGGTTTTCTGAGTGCAGTTTGGTTTATTTTTAAGCTCTCTTTCTTCCCCTGTATGTGTGGTTTGGGTTTGTTTTTTCCCTCCCTGTTTCCATTTCCCCATCCTCTTGCAAGTGTTCCTTGTCTGCCCAGGCAGGGACAGGAAAGGGCTCCCACTCTGACGTCCATGGGGATGCTTCAGGGCTGGATTGTGGTGAGCTTTGGCCAAACCCAGAGCCTGCCTAAGCTCTGAGCACTTTCCAAGGCTGTGGAAAAGCTCTGACTCACTGGAATGTGTTTGTTGTTGACCTTTCTGTGACAGTAGCAATAATCCCAGACACCAAGGTCTCCAGGAGAGCTGAGCACTGCCCAATCCTAGCAAGCCAGAGGGAGCCATCCTCTTCCTGCAGGGAGCAGCTCTGAGCTTGGCAGCTGCTGGGAGCTCACAGCAAAGAAAGGGGTTAGGAACTCTGCCTCCTCCTGATAACCTCTGCTGAGGAGCTGGAGCCAGGATTTGCCTTGGGCAGGCTTCAGAAGCCTCAGCTGAGGGTCTGCAGGGCACAGCTGGGTGAAGAGAACAGTCCAAGGGGAGGGAGGGATGAGCTGGGGATGGGAGCTGTGTGGAAGAGCAGAGACCTGTCCAAGGAAACCATTCCCTTGTACAGCTCTGAGGTACCCAGGAGGTATTTGGGGTTGTAGGGTGGTTTCTGTATCCAGACAAGGCAAGGAGAGGTTTCTGTCTACAACAACAGCAATGATTGCTCCTCCTGATGCCCAAACCCTTGAGCCTGTGCTGCAGGCAGAGAGCAGAGGGAATCAGCACCCTCAGGGATGCAGTGAGCTCCCTGTGCTGCAGGCAGAGAGCAGAGGGAATCAGCATCCTCAGGGATGCAGTGAGCTCCCTGTGCTGCAGGCAGAGAGCAGAGGGAATCAGCATCCCCAGGGATGCAGTGAGCTCCCTGTGCTGCACAAGCAGAGGGAATCAGCATCCTCAGGGATGCAGTGAGCTCCCTGTGCTGCAGGCAGAAAGCAGAGGGAATCAGCATCCCCAGGCAGGGAGCTGCAGGGAAACAGCAGCTAGCTCTGCCCCATGCAAATGCAGAGGGGAGGGGAGGCAGGAAGGCAAAGCAGGGCATTGTCAGCCCCCAGTGCTGCTGAGCTGGCTCTGCTCCCCCCTCCCTGAGACACTTAGGCTCCTGCTCTCAAGGGCTGTGTTGTGCAAGATCAAGATAAGCAGTGGCAGAGCCTGGGGACAGCATCAGGTTGCAGTTGGCTCTGCTTTGACTTGTGCACTCAAGGCTGGTGCAGCAGCCATGCCCTGGGGCTGGAGCTGGGCTCAGCTCTGGGCACTCAGGGCTCAGCTCTGGGCACTCAGGGCTCAGCTCTGGCCACCACTGCCCAAGTCACATCACCTCCTCTTCTCCTCCCCATGGGCAAGAGGGAGAAGAGATCCCATGGAGTGATGAGGATTGTCTGGATGTGAATGGTTTCTTGTCCCAGGGAGTGGTGTCATGTTAACAGCTCTGCCAGAGGACTTGGCACATGGAATGACCAAACATTTACTGTCATGGATGGTGAGGAATTTGCCAGAAGGAGTTAAACTTTGTGCTGTTGGCTCCTGATTGCTAGGAGAGGGATGCTGGCAGACTTCACCCACCTCAGCCCTGCCTTGGCCTTTTATTCATTCAACTGAGCCTAGAATCTGACACCAGGGCCAGTTGCTGTTTGCCTTGGGCTGGGTTGGGAGCTCCCAGCTCTGGGAGAGCCTGGCTGCTGTGCCAGCAACACTTCCCCGTGCTCCTTCCTCCAGCCTGCATCCTGCTGCAAGCATCCCTGTGTGCAGGAGAGCTAGCAAAGGGCTGAGCCTGCCCCTGCTGAGTAAAGAGAACACCCTGCTGCCCTGGCAGGGAGAGGATTGCAGGGCAGGAGGAACAGGGTCCTGGGGCTCTTGTGTTCCACCCCAGCACACTGCCCCTGCTCACGAGTGTCACCCTCAGAGGGCTCATTCCTCCTGGCTGCAGTGCCCAGCTCTGCTGGCTGAGGCTTCCCACCTGGGGAGCATCCTGGGGAGCATCCCTCCCCACCCGGGGAGCATCCCTCCCCACCCGGGGAGCATCCCTCCCCACCCGGGGAGCATCCCTCCCCACCCGGGGAGCATCCCGGGGAGCATCCCTCCCCACCCGGGGAGCATCCCTCCCCATCCAGCAGACATGGGGAGAGACTCCTGAGCTTGGGCAGGGGTGCAGGGCCAGGAAGGGAGCTGGGGAGGTTGGGTTCTGCTGCCAGCAGATGTTATCTAACAGGAAGCAACTGAAAGGTTGGGTGCAGGAGTTGAGCTTCCAGCTATTGTTGCCATGTGTTTGGGAGCTGGGAAGCTGCTGGGGAGCAGGAGGCTGGAGGTGCTCTGGGAGAGCAGAGTTCAGGTGAGAGAGGATACAGAAAGGCCCTGAAGGAGCAGACAAGGAGCCTGCCACATGTCTCAGTGGAGAGTTGGCAGTGAGTGTCCCAGGGCATTCCTTGAGCTGGGGAGCAGCCCCTCCAGAGCACTAACTAACCCAGTGTGGAGCCAGCCTGGATCCCTCAGGGAGCACCTGGGCCCTGCAGAGGAACAGGGAGCTCTCAGGAGGCCAGAGGATGCCTGCAGAGCAAAGGGAGCAAGGAGCTGGCAGCCTTGTGCTGTCAACTGCTTGCTCCAGGGAAGGCAGAAAGCAGGAGTGGGATGATCAAAAGCATGGAAGAGAGGAAAGTGAGTGTGGCTGTGGAGAGGCTGAGTAAGAGCTGGCTGCATGGCTGTGGCATGAGGGGGAGCAGAGCCCACAGCATCCTTCTTGTGATGATGATGAGAATCATCCAGTTGTGTGGTGTTGCTTCTGGAACTCCTTGTCCCAGGAAGTCCTTTCCTTTGGCAGCAGTGACCTGACTCCTGCACAGCAAGGATGGCAGCACAGCAGGATCACTCTGAGCTGTTGGATGCTCCTACATGCCCTTCCCTTTGCTCCCTGTGGCTTTGGCAAATGTGCTCTGCCTAGTTTTGCCTTTCAAATGCAGGAGCCAGTGCCTTGGCCAGGGTGTGTGATCCCTGCCCTGCAGACAGGGCCTGGGAGCCTCCCCTGGTGCTCAGCTCCTGCCCTGCAGCCTGGGGCATGCTCTGGGAGTGCTCCCAGAGGGAGCTGAGCCTGCCCAGCAGGGAAAGCTCGAGGCCTTGGGGCTGGAACCCAGCTGAACTGCTCCCTGCTGCCCAGGCTGAGCATGGGGATAGCATTCCTCAGGAAGCCTGGAGCAGCTTTCCCCTGGCTGAGAGAGATGCTGTGCATCCCCAGGGCAGGCAAAGGCAAGGGAAAGTTTTCACATGCCTCTGGAGCATAGCTGGAGGCTGACTCAGCCCAGAAGGAAAGCTCAGAGCTCAGGCTGCTGCCTGAGTGAGCTCAGTGAGCAGGGAGCCCTGTGCACATCAGCCTGGCTGAGAGAGCTGTGGCAAGCAGCAGCTGCAAGGAAGAGTGGCAGGGAAGCTGCTGGAGGGGACCAAGGGAGTGGAGAGGGCAGCAGCACAGCTGCCAAGCTCCCAGCCCTTGCTCAGGCACTGAGGAAGGCAAAAGTCATCTTGCTTTGCTTCCTACTCTCTCCTCGAAGCTGCTTCTGTGCTGTTGAGTGCCCAAAGCTGGGAGCTGGGCTCAGAGCATCTTGCTCTGCTCCCATGCTCTGCTTCCCACTGCTCCCTGGCCCAGCATGTGGGGCCAGGACCATGCAGCATCCTTCAGCCTTGCTCAAGAGCATCCCACCAGGAAATTGGGGTTTGCTTTGTAGCTCTGCCAATGCCTGGAGCCTAGGAAATGTTTCCCAATTCTGGAATTGCTGGCAGCAGGATTTGTTTCTTTTCTCTCCCAGGCTGGTGGGGAAACTCCCTCTTTTTGGGCAAGAGGACCAGTGGCTCTTGCCTGCTCTTTACAGCTGATGGGCTCTGGCTCTTGGGAAGAGGAACACATTAGGAGCTGCTGTGGTGTGGCTAAGGGAGAGCAGAGGCAGCTTGCCACATCCCTCCAGGCCTGATCCCTCTGCCCCAGGGCAGCAGTGGCAGGTGCAGCTCTGCCCAAAGTCCAGGGCACAGGAGGAGTTCCCTCCCTCAGCCCTCTGCCAGCAGGGACACAGCAGCAGAGCCAAGGAATGCTTTCCTCTCAGAGGAAGCCCAGGCAGGAATCCATGTGAGCCTCAGAAGGAAATAATCTGCCTCCCACATGCCCCCAGCCTGGTGTCTTCTCTTCCAGTGTCTCTTTCCTGTCCCTGCAGCCAGGCCAGTGCCAGAGAGCAGAGCAGCAGCCTGGCAATGGCATGAAGGGATGGGGGCTGGAGCTGGAGCTGGAGGAGGCAGGAGGATGTGCCACTGCCTCCCACTTGGCAGGATAAGGAGCAGCTTCCTCCTCTCCTGCTGCAGGCATCTGTTCTCCTGAGCATGAAGGACAACTTGGGAGAGTCTCCTGCTGCATTCCTGATGCTTGAGGCCACTCTGAGGGCTCCAGCCAGCACAGCCACTTGAAAAGCCAAACTAGACACAATCTGAGCTTGCCAAGGCTTGAAGCATCCCACGTGTTCCAGGAGATGCTGGGGCTGCCTTTGCAGCATCTTCTGCTGTGCCAGGAGCAGAGAGGAAGGGGCAAGGGGCAGGGGAAGCACCTGCACTCCTCTGGGCAGAAGGTGTGTGCCAGGCAGCTGGAGCAGCCTGGATCAGGAGCTGGAGCACTTGTGCCTTCACTTGAAAGCACAGCTGTGTTTGCTGAGCCCAGGACAGCTCTGCAGGCTCTGGCAGCAGCAGGGGAGCAGAGCACTGCTGACAGCCTTGGGACAAGGTGGGGGATGTGTCTCAGCACTGCCTGGAGCTCTGGAGAGGTGCAAGCCACCTGCTGCTCTCCTCAAGCTCTTGGCTCAGCCTGGCAGCTAATTGCTGGTTTGGGAAGCTTGGGAGGGCTGTGAGCTGTGATTGCTGCAGGCATCAGCAGGCTGCAGGCACAGGTACCACAGCTGAGCCCTGGGCTGGCTGCCACAGCATGCCAAGAGAGGCAAAGCATCCGGTGCCAATCCTGCAGCGTGAGCCCACTGACTAAAGAGATAACCCAGCTGGGAGCTGAGGGTGACCTTTACTCTCTCCAGAGCAGGATTGCTAGGAGAGGATTCTATTTTAAAGTGCTTTTCCTCAAGCATCTCCCAGGAATTTCTGCCTGCTGCAGCTCAGTTCCTCCTCCAGCAAAGCTCTGCCTGGGGACTGAACCCTTCCAAGCCTGAGCCTGCTTCTTGGGAAGGATTTCTCCCAAACCATGCAGTGGTTTGTGCTAGCAGGGTTGGGTTGGGGAGGTCTTCTCCTGGGCTCAGACCTCTCCTGTGAAAGGCTTTAAGGAACATTCCAGCAGGATGTGAACAGCTTGTTTGTGCCTGGATTGCTGGGATGGTTGAAGCTGCTCCTGACAGCTGCCTTGCCTTGCCTTGCCTCAGGAAGATGTGACTCTGGATGCCTCTGAGCTAGCCTGGAGCCTTACACCTGAGACCAAGCAGGAGGCAGGAGCATTTACACCTTCCTTGACAGGCCTCTCCTGCCTCTCATCCCCAGCCCTGCCCACAGTGTGCTGCTGACAGGCTCTCCAAGGCACAAACCACTTGCTGTGCCCACATGGCTTTCACCCCCCAGGAGCCTGCCCCTGCCCCTGGGGCTTGCTGCTGAACAAACTGTGCTTCCACATCCCTTGGTGCCAATTGTCCAGAGCTTCCTGCCAGGGCTTGCCTAATGCTGAGGAGGAGAAAGTCTGCTGGCTAGCAGGAGCAGTCCTGGCTTGTCTGGAGGTAGCACCTGCTGCTGAGTGAGCTGTGCTGCCTGCCTGCCAGGCATGGAAAGGGCTTGCTGTCCAAGAGCCTGTGGGCTGGATCCTCAGCTGCTGCTGGGATAATGCTGCCCAGATGGAGAGGTGAATGCTTTCCTTCTTAGCTTGCTTCTGGAGCAGGAGCCAATGGAACCAAACCCATGCAGCATCCCTGGCTCTGCTGGGCCCAGGGTGCCAGCAGCATCCCATTGCTGGGCACACAGCTGGGGCTCAGCATGCTGCTGCTCTTGGCTTGCTCTGGAGCCTCCTGGAGAGCACAGGCTGACTTGTGAGCCCTGGCAGCCCAGAAGTCAAGAAGAGCTGAAGCAGTCCTGGAGGCACTAGCTCTTCAGTGGCAAGGACAAACCCTCCTGCTCCACTCAGTGCTTTTGGAGGCTTTTAACATACTTTATGTTTTCATCCCAACGTGTTGGTTAATGAAATAACTTCTTGAGTTCATCTTCCCACTCAATCTCCAGCACTTCCCATTTTCCTGGAATGACTCTTTGTTGTTTTTTCTCTCTCTGGCCAGGAGCTGAACCCCAAAGCCATCCCTCCAACAGCAACCCAGCTGGGATTGCAGCTGCTGGGGCCAGGGCTGGGCAAGGAGGAGCTAAAGCTTTGCCCTGGAGGAGCAGTCCAGCTGCCTGCTGAGGGTTAGAGCCCACTCTGCTCTTCCCCAGGCTCTGGGGGCTCCAAATCCCAAAGGCTCTGTCTGTTCCCAGCCAGCCTGGCTCACGGTCGGGAGCAGAGCAGGAGGAGCTCTGTGCGGGCTGCTGCTTAGCTCTCTGTGCTCCAGGAGCTGCCTGCTTGTGCTCCCAGGGTGATGGGCACTGCTGAGAGAGGGGACAGCCGCGTCCCGGGGCAGGTGGCTGGAGGGGAGGGCTGCGCGGGGCGGGACTGGGGAGGGGTGGGCTGTGGGAGCTGGGAGAGAGGGAGAGCAGCATCCCAGCGCTGGCTGTGGCTGAGCTAGGTGCCTACCTCCTTCCTAGCTCCTCCTCCTCCTCGTCCTCCGCGGCTGGCTGAGCAGTGCCCAGCTGCCTCAGGGATGCTCGGCGCAGCGCTGGGCACAGGCAGCAGGGGCCGTGGGGCAGGGGGTGGGCTGTGGGGAGGAGGGCAGAGGCTGGGCTGAGGCCCACAGGGGACTCTGTGTGAGCTTGGGCCATCGCATCCCCAGGCAGCTGCCGGTGGCAGGCTGGGAGCAGACAGCAGCTGGCTGCGGGTGTGCTCTGGGCTGGCCCAGAGGCAGCGGTGTGGCCTCTGAACGTGCCTCTTGCTTGCTGCTCCTGTCCCACAGAGCTCTGCTGCAGCCCAGGCAAGGTCTCCAGAGGCTGGGAACTCTGCCGGAGAGCGTGGCACCTTCCCCCAGGATGGAGAACCAAGTCCTGCTCTCCTTTGCCTTCTACAGCACCATCCTGATCGTCAAAATGTACGTGGTTGCCATCATCACAGGACAAGTGAGGCTCAGAAAGAAGGTAAGAGCCCCTTTCCTTGCCCCTTTCTGCCTTTTCCCTTGGTCTTTCTGGGCTGGCTTTGGTTCCTGCAAAGACCAGCACAGCTTTCCCGAGGCAGGCTGAGTTTTCTGGGAGGCAAGCTGAAAGCAAAACAAGTTTCAGAGCTGCAGCAGATCAACCTCTCCCTTCTCTTTGGCTCCTTTTGTTTGCTTCTCCCATCTGCAGCTTGGTGTTTATAATTGCTGGATCCTAACCCAAAGAGGCATTGCAGGTCTCCCATGCCAGGCAGGTGAGCTGCTGCTGGGCACAGACTGCTCACAGCTCATGCCATGTCTGGAAGGAAAGGAGGGGAAAAGATTTCAGGAGAAATCATTGCAAAAATCTTTTTTCTTGCAGTGTAGCAAAAAGCTTTTGGGGGCAGAAAGTTGTGGGGAATGAGAACAAGAGCTGGAGGAGAAGGTTCTTGGACATGGAGGGGAGAGGAAATACCTGGGGGACTGGGAGCTGCCCTCAGGAGCTGGGCTTGTCTGGACCTTTTATTGTCCACAACCCAAACTGAACTTGTGGCAAACCCCAGCTGCCTGGGAAATCTCTTTTGGAGCATTGGAAGTTTCCAGCTGCATCAGTGAAGCAGGAGGGAGAGATTTCTGCTCTCAGATCGAATACAAAGAGTCCTCCCTGTGCTGTAGCATCACTGTAAATGAGGATTTGGCTTCTCCCCTTGTGTTCCTGAATGATGCTCCAGCCCTGGACACTCTGTCTGGGCTTGTAAGATGACTAAAGAAGGCAGCAGGGTCCTCCCAGGGAAGCTGTGGTGTGTCAGCAGGCTCCTGAGGAACAGCTGCTGAGCAGAGGTGGGGAGCTTGGATAAACTGTTTTTGTTTGGGGGTCAGTTAGTGTAGGATCCTGTTTCCCTGCTTCAGTCACTCCGTGTCAGTGGCAAGGAGCCAGGCAGGGAATGTCCTGTCCTGCCACAGTCACCTCTCAGCTCCACTTCCCTGCTGCCTGCAGGGCTCTCCTTTGGTGGGTCCAAAGCCTCCTTTACAAGGCTTTCACAGGGAGAAACGGGCTGGGATCAGGCTGGAGCTCCCCTCAGCCCAGAGGATAAGGAAAACCCCTGGTGAGGTGCAGGATTTAAGCCCCAGCACCCTGTGCCTGGAATTGCTCTCTGTGCAGGGAGCTGGGAGACTGAGGCAGGGAGAAATCCTGCCAGGAGCTTCAAGCTGAGGGGCCAAGCTTTCACCTGGGAAGCTGCTGGGAGCATCCCAAGCTCCTGCAGCTGCTGGGGGCTGTCTCCTGCAGGCCTTTGCCAACCCGGAGGATGCTGTGCGCAATGGGGGACTGCACCTGCAGCGCCAGGACCCTGACGTGGAGAGGTGCCGCAGGTGAGCTGTGCCCTGGCAGCCCTGGCAACGGGCTAAAGGGATCATTAGTTAGCTATTTACCTAGCTGGCTCCAGTGCCCAGAGCTGGGCTCTGGGGACCCTGCAGGCTGCAGCAGGTTAACCTTTAATGGCAGTGTGCTGGAGCAAGCAGAGGTGGAAGGGCTGAGGTTTGACTGCTTCCCTGTCCCAGCCTCCTGCCCTGCTCTGACAGGAGCTCAGATCTGCCCAGATCCCTGCACAGCTTGGGCAGGGAAGTGTGTGCCTGGTGCCAGTGCTGGCTGGGGATGCCCTGCTGGGAGAGGGGGAAAGAGGCTGAGCATCATCTGCCTCCCTCCCTGGGCAAGCTCTGAACCTTCCAGCCCTCTGCTGTGGGGCTCACAGCTCCTGGCACGTAAAGCATGGACTGATCCAGCCCTGGGCTTGGTTTGCCATCAGCCTTAGCCAGGAGGAGGTGTTGGGTTGGGTCTGTGGTGAAGCACAGGGCAGGGGCTGGAGCCCTCAGCTCTGGGGCAGGGAGGGAGGGGATGGCACTGCTCACCTCCCACTGTCTGCAAAGTGGCCTTTCAAAGCACCCACTGCTAACCCCCAGCTTCCAGGGGGAGGAGGAGGATGAGGAGGATGGCAAATGAGCAGTTTCCTTGTTAGGAAAGAGAAAACAGTGGTAGTAATAATAGTCACAGTCAGATTAGTCAGAAAAGGGAAATTTCCATCAAAATAAACAAGTGGGGAAGGCTGGGACCTGCCCTGTGCACTTGAAGCTCTCAGGCTCAGTCCTTGCTGATCTGTTCCCAGCCCTGGGGGGGAAGGCAGGATCAACCCCAGGGCTTTGCTCTGAGCACTGGTGATGCTGGGTGTTCTCCTCAGTGTGCTCAGGAGGGGAGCAGAGCCATGGCTGGGCTCGGAGCAGAGCAGGCAGCAGCCAGGAAGCTTTCCCCCTCAGAGAGGCCCCTGGCTGCAGCTCAGCCCTGGAAGGAAAACTTGCCTTTGCTTTCCTTTCTCCTCCCTGTTGTGTTTGTCCTTCCAGCCCTGCTGGACCTGCAGCTGCTGGGCTGTTGCTGGGCCCCTGGCACTTGTCCTCTGCCATCAGCACTGAGCCCAAGCCAAACCCTGCCCGTGGCTCTGCCCCTGCCTGGGCTGTGCTGGCACCCACAGAGCTGACACTGCCTCTCTTTTCCTAAGGGAGCTTCCAGGCAGCCCTGTCTCCCTCTGTGTCTGAGTGTCCTAAGTCCCAGAGCCTGTGCAAAGAGCAGCACAAGCAGCTTGGCCTCTGCTCCAGGGCAGAAATGGCCTCAGGTGTTCTCTTGGCTCTGGGAGCACTCCTGGGGCACAGGGCTGGGGAGGCAGGGGCAGCTCTTAGCAAGGCTTCAGCTCACACCTCCAGAGCTAACAGGGAAAAGGCAATGGAGCCTCGTGCCTGGCTCCCTCTCCAGCACACATCTGTCCCCACTGACCCCCCAGGGAAGCACAAGGACAAGGATCTGTGCGGCAGGAAGCAGCTCTGGCATCACCAGAGAGCAAAGGGAGAGGCAGAGGAGAGCCTGCTGCTTTGGGAAGCTGATCCCTCCTTGGAAGGCTGGGAGCTAGGGGAGGAAGGACACAGCCTGTGCTCACAGCACGACCAGCTCCTGTTCCAGGGGTGCTGTGGGTGATGCTGTGAGCTCCAGGCAGGCAGAGGTTCCCCCTCAGGACCACAGCATTCCCTGCAGCCTGGCTGGGGTGCAGTGGAGCAGGTGCTGCTGGTGCAGGGAGTGCTTGGGATGCTCCTCTCCATCCCTCAACAGGGAGGAGCGAGCCATGGATCCTTCCCCCCAGGAGCTTTTCCTCTGGTGTGGCAGCAGCCTGCTTGCTGCCTGACATGGCCACAGCTGGGCCCTGGCCCTGCCCCAGCCCGGAGCTTCCCCAGTTCCTGGGCTCTGGCTTTGGCTTGGATTGTCTGCAAGCTCTTAGCCTCCAGCTGTCATCTGTCCCAGGCAGGATCAGCAGCCCAAGGCAGAGAGGCAGGATGCAAGCTCCTGCTGCCTGTGTGTGTACAGCAGGGATGTGCCCCCCCTGGGTGGGCAGGGATGGGAGAGCCCCAAGAAGCCTGGTGGCAAGGAGCAACCTTTCTCCCTCTCCAGGGCCCACCGGAACGACATGGAGAACATCTTCCCCTTCCTCTTCCTGGGAGCCATCTACTCGCTGCTGGGTCCCAGCCCCAGCGTGGCCAGGCTGCACTTCTGCTGCTTCTGCGTGGCTCGCATTGCCCACACCATTGCATACCTGCTGGGGCTCAGGGCCCCTGCCCGCTCGCTGGCCTACAGCCTGGCCCAGCTGCCCTGCTTCTCCATGGCCCTGCAGATCCTGCTGGCCACCAGCCCCTACTGGTAGCAGCCAGAGAGCCAGGGTGTGCCAGGCCGAGGCAGGAGGATGTGTGCCAGGCTGCCCCAGGATGCTCCGTGCAGCCTTGATAAAGTCCTTGTGCTCTTGGATCCAGGGAATCACAGACTGCTTGGGGGGAAAGGAGCTTGCAAGGTGATGGAGAGCAATCCCCCTGCAGTCAGCAGGGAGGCACAGCTGCAACATCTACTGCTGTGCTGTGAGCAGCTGGAGCTGCCTCAGGCTGCTGCAAGGGCTGTGGGAAGAGCCCAGCATCCACCCCAAAATATGTCCTTGGGTGGCTTCAGCAAGGCAGACACACATCCATCCCCAGGGAAGGGCCACGTGTCCCCATGGAGTGAGATGGGCAGGCAGGGACAGGTTTCTCTTGCTCCTGCTGAGGGTGGCAGGGGGCAAGCATCCAGCCTGCCCCTCAGGGAAGGGGGAAGAAGGTGTTCTGACCCAACTGCTCTCAGGGCTGGGAAAGGGAAGATGTGTCCTCTCTCCTTAGCCACAAACACCTCGGGAGTCAGGAAGGGAGAACCATGAGGGCCCCAGCAAGTCTCTTGGTCATCAGCCAGGGGTGGTAGCAGGGAGAGGTGCTCAGCAGCCACCCTCAGCCCCTGGGTTCCTCTCCCTCCAGGAGGATGGCAGGCAGGTGCCTGCCAAGCATCCTAGCAGGGGACTCAAAACCCTGGGGGTGATGTTGCCAAGCCACTGAGGTGTCCAGTGCTCCCATGGCAAGGGACACGGCTCCAGAGGCTCACTGCAGGCAGCAGCTCACTGCAGGCAGCAGCTCCCTGGCCAGCAGCAGCCATGCCTTGTCCATCTCGGTCTCCTCGTGGCAAGATGCAGAAGGACACGTCTGGAGCAGCCAGCAGGAATCCCTCCCCCCGTGGAGAGCTGGGCACAGAGCTCTGGGGCTCCTGGAGACACTGAGATGCCCACACAAAGCCAACAGGAATCCCTCCCCCCGTGGAGAGCTGGGCACAGAGCTCTGGGGCTCCTGGAGACACTGAGATGCCCACACAAAGCTGTGCAGCTGTGGCCTCAGGCTGGGCTGGGGGCTGAGCTCTGCTCTGCCATGGCTAGCACAGGCCCTGCAGAGGGGGAGGAGGCTGCAGCTCAGCCCCTGGCTCTTCCCACCCCCCCTGCAGAGCCCCAGCAGCCTTTGCCTGCATCTCCCTGCTGCTGCACATGCATCCCGGTGGCAGGAAGCAAAGATTCCCAATAAACACCAACCCCTGTGCTCTGATCCATCCTTCCTTCAGCAGCAGGATTGCGCTCCAGCTGCAGAGGCTGCAGTGCCTGGGACAGCCCAGGAGCTCTTCCCTTGGGCCTCACCTGCCCTGCAGGGGAAGCTCAGCTCCTTTCCAGGGCTGGATCACCTGTGCTGCTCCTTCCCATCCCTGCAGGGGAAGCTCAGCTCCTTTCCAGGGCTGGATCACCTGTGCTGCTCCTTCCCATCCCTGTGGAGCAGCTGTGCTCAGCTTCCCTTCCCGGGGCTGTGCTAGCAGCTTGAGGAGGACACAAGAGCTCCCCTGGCTAGTTTTGTCTGTCCCTTGTGCCTTTTGCTTTCAAGCAAGAAAGGCAATGCCTTTGGGAAGTGGATTCTCTCCAGTCCATGTTGCTGTGGTCAGGGATGCAACTGGCACTGGAATTCTGCCATGGAAAAGGAAGGAATGGAGCCCCAGAGCTGCTCAGGGGAGCTGAGCTCACATCCAGAGCTCTGCTTGCTTCTCTGATCTGATGAGAAAGGAAAAACAAACCCTGCTGTCCTGGCTGCAGGGAGAGGCCTGGGAATGGGAACTCTCCTGGCTCCAAAACAACAAACAGCCACAGGCCCGAGGCAAACTTCAGAGAGACCCAAGCATTGTGCTTGCTGTGGAGGGGAGGACAGAGCCTGGCAGCCCCAGGTGTGCCCAGCCCAGAGCTTAGCCCCTGGATCCTGCTCTTGCCCTGCTCCTCTCTCCCACCAAAGNTTGCCAGGATCCCTGCATCCAGAGGGGTCTGGGAGGGATGGATGGATGTGGATGGATGGATGTGGATGGATGGATGGGGATGGATGTGGATGGATGGATGGGTGGATGGATGTGGATGGAGGGATGGATGTGGATGGATGTGGATGGAGGGATGGATGGGGAGGGATGGATGGGGATGGATGGATGCTGGGTGCCATTCCTCAAGGAGGCTCATGTCACAGAATCATTAAGGTTGGAAGAGACCTCTAAGTCCAANAGGCAAACTTCAGAGAGACCCAAGCATTGTGCTTGCTGTGGAGGGGAGGACAGAGCCTGGCAGCCCCAGGATCCTGCTCTTGCCCTGCTCCTCTCTCCCACCAAAGAGGGTGAGGTTGGCACATGGAAAACTCAATGCACTGGCATTTCTCCTTCCTGGCTCTGGAGCTGAGCTGGGAGAGGTCTCCTGGGTAGCAGCCCCAGCCCCAGGCAGGGCAGAGGGAGCAGGATGGGATATCCCTGGCCATGGCTGGAGAGGAGGAGAGGGATGTGGAGCAGAGCAGAGCTGAGCTGAGCTCCGGGGCCAGCGCGGGACTGCAGCACCCTCGTGTGGCTCCCTGCATCCACTGCCAGGATCCCTGCATCCACTGCCAGGATCCTGCATCCACTGCCAGGATCCCTGCATCCACTGCCAGGATCCTGCATCCACTGCCAGGATCCCTGCATCCACTGCCAGGATCCTGCATCCATTGCCAGGATCCCTGCATCCAGAGGGGTCTGGGAGGGATGGATGGATGTGGATGGATGGATGTGGATGGATGGATGTGGATGGATGGATGGGTGGATGGATGTGGATGGAGGGATGGATGTGGATGGAGGGAAGGGGATGGATGGATGTGGATGGATGTGGATGGATGGATGGGTGGATGGATGTGGATGGAGGGATGGATGTGGATAGAGGGATGGATGTGGATGGATGAATGGGGATGGATGGATGCTGGGTGCCATTCCTCAAGGAGGCTCATGTCACAGAATCATTAAGGTTGGAAGAGACCTCTAAGTCCAAGCATCCCTATCATTCCCATGCCACCAAGCCATGGCCCTAAGGAGAGCATCTGGATGTTCCTTAATCACCTGCAGGGATGGTGACTCCAGCATCTCACCAGATGATCCCTAAGCTTCCTTCCAACCCCTTCCCTGCTCCCGTGCCTGTGCAGCTGCGAGCAGGGCCTGGATGCTCTCTGCACCTTCCTGTTGCCAGCAGAGGGAGAAGAGCTCGGCAGAAGGAGCAGGATGCTCTGTGCACATGCCTAGGGATGGGAGCTGGGAAATGGGAGCTCTGCTTTGCCTCGCTGACAAAACAGCTCTCATTCAAACAGCTTCAGGGGCAAGCTTCAGCCATGGGGAAGAGGCAAGCTCAGCAGCAAGGAGAGGAGATCCAGGGAGCTCCTGCTCCTTTGGGAGCCAGCTGCTTGGACACCAAGCACTTGCAGGAAGGAAACAGCAATAATTGCAACTAATGTTGCCCTCAGCCCCAGCCGAGGTTGTGGTGTGTGGAGGGAGAGAGCTCTGGGGCTGGATGTGTGTGACACAGGAGGGAACATTCCCTGCTGCAGGAGGAGGAGAGGCAGCACCATGCCTCCGAGCTGCTCAGCCTTGCCTTCCCTATCCCTACAGCCAGGGGAGCTGCTCTGCTCCTGTTTTGCATCCCTCAGCTCCTGGGAGCTGCCTGAGCCCTCGTGCCCTGCTGGGAGCTGAGCTGAAGCTGGGACAGTGCAGGCAGGAAATAAGTGACATATTTCCAGCAGTTAACAGTCATGAGTCACTGGAAGAATCTGCCCTGGGCTCTGTAAGCTCTTCACTTCCAAGGCTCTTCAGACTCAGGGCTGGATGCTCTGCCCTGGCCACATGCTGAGCACAGGAGGATGCTGCTTGGGTGATGTTCTCTGCCTGGGACTAGGCAGGAGCTTGGACAAATGATCCTGGACTGATCCCAGCTCCTTGCCAATCCCAGGCTGTCCTTCAGGTCCCCCTCAGCCTGCAGCTCACCAGGCTCATGCACTGCTGGGTGCACAGGAGCTGCAAGAGCTGGCTGTGGGGCTGACTGGAGCTGGACACAGCAGCCTCTGCCAGGGTGCCTGGATGTGCCTGCACAGGTGCAGGAGGAGACAAGCTCCTTATTTTTCCAGTGGCTCCAGTTCCCTCAGCAGGCCCAGGCCTCCCTCTTGCCTGGCTGCCAGGGCTGTGTGATGCCTTGCTGGTGCTCTGTGCTGGGAGCACTTCTCCCTGAGGGATGGGATGTCTGTCACCTGCTCATCCCTGAGCTCTGTGGAGCATCAGGGAGTGTTGACAGCTTTCCAGCCCCAGTCCCAGTGCTGGATTTGAGCTGATAAGCTAGCAGCAAGAGGCCCTGCTGCCTGCTCCCAGTCCCTGGCTGCTGGGCAAGTGCAGGAGCTGCTCCCAGGGCTGGGGATGAGCTGGCAGCAGGGTGAAGGTGAGCTGCTGCTGCCCAGGGAACTGTGAGCTGCCTGGGGCAGATCCTGCCAGCTCTGCCACAGCCACTGGGACTTGGAAGGGAAAAACAAAGCAAGGCTCTTCCCTTTCCTCACTAGCCCACTCCTTCTCCTGGCATGCAATGAGCTGGCTCTGGCAGGGCTCTGCCATTAGCTCTGCTGCAGGGACCTTCCTGGGGCTGGCTCCTGGCATCCTGCAGCACCTCCAGGCACCAGCTGGAGGGTTTCTGAGGCAGAGGACAACTCTGCTGCAGGAACATGCTCCCTCTGCCCCATCCCAGCCCCATGGAGCATTCCTCTTTGCTCCTCTCCCAGGCACAGGGACCTCTTGCTGTTGGCAGCCTGGGGTGGGAGCTGGGAGCCTCAGGCAAGGGGCAGGGGGCTGGGTCCTGGCTCTCCTCCCCTTGCCCAGGGCAGGAGGGATCAGAGCCAGGGGCACAGCCACAGCTCTGCTCAGTCCAGGATGGATTCCTCCATTATTCTTTCACAAGAGCTTTGGGCTTACAAAAAAACCCCAAAGCTTACCAAAACTTCCAGAACACAGACATGCAGAAGAGGGGAAAAATCCCAGGCCAAAGGCAGGCTGGCTCTTGGGTCTCCTCTGGCTGAGCTCTGCTCAGCTGCCAGAGCATGGGGAGGGAGCAGAGCCCAGAGCCAATCTCTTCAAACAGAGATATGCATAGAGATATTTAGTGAAGAAATATTTATTCCCTGCCTTTTTTTGTTTTTTCCTTTAAGGTTTAGAGGAACAGCATCTGCAAACAATTACATGGGTTTATTTTCATTAATGCTCTCAAAGAGGCAGTGACATTTATATCCCTGTGGTTTCATCTTCCAGAGCCCAAAGCAGAGCCCTGTGCTTCCCATGGCAATAGGCACCCTCCTCCTGCCCCAGGGGGTTGGATCAGGGTGGATGTGGTGTCCTCTCCAGCCTGCCATCTCTTGGCTTCTGCTGTGGCTCAGGAGCTTGTGGCATGGCAGCTGGGGGACAGGATGGGTATTTAGGGTGGCTTTGCTCCCTGGAGGAGGTGGGCAGTGTTGGGCAGGCTGTGTCCCCTCCTTGCCCAGCCTTTGTGGAGGAGGTGGCAGTGGCTCTTCCCAGCCAGGGGCTGCAGTGGCTGGAGCAGAGGAAGCCTGGGCAGGGACAGGATGGAGAGAGCTCAGCCACGGGAGATGTGCTCCTCTCTCTTTCTTCTCCCACTGGCTCTTCAGCTCTGGGTGCTGCCTGGTGTCACAGGAGCTGGAGAGCAGGGGTGGCTGCAGGGAGAGCCCCAGCAGGAGAGGGACAGGATGCTCCTGGCAGTGCTGGGCACTCAGGAGGCCACCTGTGCAGCTGGGACACTTCCAGCCCTGGTGTCACACACCAGAGCATCTTTATCTGGAGGAAGCACCTTGGCAATTGCTCTCTTTGTCCTCTAGATCTGCTGCTACAGGGCTAGGCCCTTCTAGGCAAGGAGAGCTGATGTCTTCTCTGTCCAGGCCACCCACCTGAGCTGCTGCTGGCCCCATGCTTGGCTGCTGGCTCTTTGCAGAGGGTGAGGGAAGGGTGGTCTGGTTTCCAGAGGGCTCCATTGCTCCATCTCCTCCCCAGGGCTGTGGTGCTGGCAGGGGAAGGTGGAGGCTGTGTCTCTGCAGCTCAGCATCTCAGCTGCAGGGCTCGAGGTGCTGCAAGGCTGGCTGCAGCTTGGCCATCGCCATGCACATCCCACCTGGCAAGCTCCTTGGGCTGCACAGCAGGCTGGGATGAGGAGGAGAACCACTTCCTCTCAGCAAAACCCCAAAAGCCAAGCCCTGTGGAGTCCCCAGCCCCAGAGCCCTGCAGACATCTGGGGAGCTGCTGCTGGGGAGGCTGTGCCTCCGGAAGCCAAAGCCGACGGAGCCGCTGGCACGGAGCGCTGGGAGCAGCCTTGCTCAGCCAAAACCCAACAGCTTGTTCCAATCTTCCTCTTTCCCTGGGCTGGTTCAGTGACCTGGGGCTCTGCAGAGTCCCTGGCAAACCCAGGGAGACAGGGCTGGTGCCTGCTTGGGGCTGGCCATGAGCCCCAAAGCTTGCAGGAGAGCTCACACGTCTCTGGGCGAGATGCTCCAGCTCTGCTCAGCCAGCTGGGAAGGGGCAAAGCAGCTCCTCAATGCAGGCAGCATGGTGCAGGGGCCTGGCTGCAGCTGGGGCAAGCCATCAGCCTCCCAAAGTCTCTCCCAAGCACCATGTCTGGGGCTGCAGGAAGAGCAGAAGCACGGCTCAGCCTTGGCACGCATGGCAGAGCGCTGTGGGTCACAGCCTGGCCCAAAGGGAGGGGGCTGGTGGTCCTCCCACCACTCCACACTGTCCCTGCAGGCAGGAGAAGACCCAAGAACTCTCTGGGTTGAGCTACCCAAATTGGTCAAATCCAATAGTCCAAGATCCTTCCATGTTTGGAAGCAAATTCTTGTTCCCTTGGCAAGTCTGTGTGTCCTGGAGCGCGTGGGGGGTATGTGTGTGTATATATAGCCTCGGCTACAGGGCTGTGGGCAAAGCAAGGGCCTCACCAAGTCTGCTCCTTATGTGGCCATGCTCCCAGGCCACCTCAGCCTGGGGCTGGCTCTACCTTCAGCAGGGGCCAGGAGAGGATGCTGAGCTGGGAGAGTGGCCCACGGCTGGGTCCCTGCGGAGCTGCATCCTGCCCGAGGGCTGCAGGCTGCCTCAGTTCACCGTGGGCACCTGGCTCTGGTGCAGGCTGAACTCCTTGGCCTTGAGGCGCAGGCTGGCGATGCTGTTGGCCATGTTGACCCCTGGGGTGGGCGTCGAGCCCCCGCTGGAGCTGTAGGAGGGCACAGTGCTGCAGGGAGGGAGCAGAGCACGAGTGAGCCATGTGTCCTTCCCAGGCCAGCCTGGCCAATCCCTCTTAGACATCTCCCACAAGAGCAGTCAAGGCTTCAGCGTTTGTATGTGGCTGGACACGTGGGAAGCCCTCAAACTATGCACCAGGAGGCCATGCCTTCAGCTTTTGGATGAGATGGCTGGATGTGGAGAGCTGGGAAGCAGGAGGGACCCATGCCACCTCCCATGTGGAGATGTGGGAAGGGTCAGCAGGAGGCCAAGCGAATCCCTTGCGAGGAGCCAGGCCCCCAGTCCAGCCCCAAAGTGGATGGAGGCAGGGCAGCCTGCTCAGATGGGGCAGGGGATGCTCCAGTGGGGCTGAGATGGCTTCCCAAAGCAAGGCCAGATGAGCTCCTCTCAGCCCCACAAAGCTCCTCAGCAGCACTGGGATGCTCTCGGGGCATCCTGTCCCATGGTCACCTCCTCCCCAGCTCCTGCACCTACCTGTATGGGGAGGTGCTGCTCCAGGACAGATAGTCTGGGCTGAGGGTGGTGGGCCGTGGGGCCATGGGCTGCTCGATGGCTGCCTCCTGGCTGTAGGACTTGAGCAGGGATGCAGATCTGTTGGCCAGCATTGCCCTCTCATTGCGGCGAAACTTGGCTCTCCTGTTCTGGAACCAGACCTGCCCAGGGAGAGGAGGTGCTCAGGGGGGTCCCCAGCATCTGCCCTGCTGCTTGTGGCCATGAGTGGCTTGGGAAGGGCAGGGAGAGTCCCTGCTCCCTGCTGGGGCCAAGGCACAGGCTGTTGGCTTCCCACACACAAACCTTTGCTCACCTGGACTCTGGCCTCGCTCAGGTTGACTCTTCTGGCCAGTTCCTCCCTCACAAAGGCATCAGGGTAGTGAGTCCTCTCAAAGACTCTCTCCAGAGCCTGCAGCTGGCTGCTGTTGAAGGTGGTACGGTTCCTCCTCTGCTTCTTCTTCCTCTTAGCTGCCCCACGGCTCGGGCTCAGGCTCTCAGCTGTGGGGAGAGCACAGAGTGAGCTCCATGCAGCCCCTGGAGCTCAGCCCTGCCTGTCCAGCCCAGCCAGGGCACTGTGTGGGGAGAGCACAAGGACATAGCTGTGGTCTCCAGGAGAATCCAAGGCTGCTGGGGACCTGCTGGGGCTCAGGGTTAAAGCCAGCATGGTGCTCTCACCTGTGCACCTGGCTCTCAACAGGGGGTTCTGGGGCAGCACTTGACCCAAACTTCTGGGAGAGCATCTCCCAGTCCCCAGTGGCACAGGGAGCCTTGGCCTTGGCTCTGGCTGAGGGCAGCCTTGCATGGACAGCAAGGGATGCTCACCAGCAAAAGACCTCTGAGGTGTGGGGCTCAGCTCCCACCTCCAGCAGCCCCTGCAGCCCTGCCTGTGGCATGTCCCCAAGGGGACACAGGACAGCAGCCAAGCATCTGCTCATCCAACCCTGCTCCTCAGGGCCAGGAAGGACCACCAGTGTGTCTCGTGGAGCTCAGCTCAGGCTTTATCCCTGCCTTGGCTGGCTCGTGGAAAGAGGAAGCTCAGGGGGTACTTTGGCTTCTCTATTGATCTTGGGCTCTCAGCCAGCCTGAGATTCATCTTCTTGGGCTCAATAATCTCATCAGCTTTAGGCAAGTCTGATGAAGTCTTCTGAGGCATCCATCCCCTCAGCTGCCTGCAAGGCTTCCTGGGGATGATGTCTCCCTGTCCTGCCTCCTCCTGGAGGCACTGCTTAATGATTCTGTTCATAAAGCATCTGGATCCAATCTGTACCTACTGGTGGGAAAGTCTTTGGGAATGACTGGAGATGTTAATAGTTTTATGACATTCTGATCCCTAGCAGGGCTGCTTTGGGGTTTTCTGCTCTGTGTCATGGCACAGAGCATGGTGGCAGGAGTTGCTGCTCCCTGAACATGCTCAAGAAGCAAGGAGCTCTCTTGAGCCTTACTGGAGAGATCTGCAGCATCCTCAGGTGATGCTCGAGCCATTCACACAATCTCCTGGCAGGGATAGCACCTCTCCTGCTTCGAGACCACAGCAGGCTGTTGAGCAGGAGGAGAATGTGGCTTCCAAGGTTTTTAAGACCAGGAAAACCTCCTTGGACCTCAATCAAGCCATGAAACCTCCCCTGACAAGTTCTCCAGCAAGTCTCTGAAGCTCTGCTCCCCTCCAAGGGCCTGGCTGCAGCCAGCAGCATTTCTCTAGGTCCCTTTAGTGTGTTCTGGGCACTTTCTTTGCTCTAGGTGTGTTCTGTGGACCTTGCTTGGCCATGGCTTGGGCTGCAAACAGCCTGTGCTCTTGCCTTTGGGCCATGGCCTTCTTAACTGGCTAAGGATGCTGCCTGGAAGCCTTGAGGCTTTGAGGTCCTTCCCAGGCTGTCCTCCAGTGCCATTGCTGCTGAAAGGCTCCCAGCTCGAATTCCCCAGATTCCCTGCAGCTCCCAATGCTCTGCCAGGCTCTGCTTTCCAGTTGCCCCTTGGAGCCAAACTCCTTTTTTGGTCTTGTTGTCCTGCAGCAAGCTAACGAGCTGCTGGAGCACAATGCAGCAAGCCATGCTTCTCCTGGAGCCTTTGGGGACCAAAGTGGGACCATCAGGCTGGGAAGGAGCCACAGGCTGTCCGAGGCCAAGAGAGGTTTCCTTGCAGCTTTATGGCCTCCTCCTGGGCTCCATCCCCAAGCACTGTTCCCCAGGGAAGGCTCCTGCCACCTACCCTCCTCTGGCTGGAAGCAAGAGGAGCAGGAGGAAAGGATTCCCAAATGATGTCTCAGAGCAGTCCTGTAGGACCTGGCCCCAGCTCTGGCTGCTTGCTAGCTCCCAATCCCACTGAGACAAGAGCTAAACAGCCATGGCATCTGGGAGCTGCTGAGTGATTCCCATCCAGGCCTGGGATGGGGATGGAAAGCCCCAGTCAGGTCAGGATGTGTTGCTGGCTGCTTGGAGAGCTGCAAGGCCTGGGCCATGCCTGGCTTGGGGCCATTTTTCAGCTCCTCTTTAGCTGGTTTTAATGGAGAGACCTCCTCCTGCACCACAAAACTCTGTGGGATGCTCCAGCTTGCTTCTCAGAGGATGCTGGTGGTCAAAACCCTTCCCCATCTACTCACACCTCCCCTAAAACATCCTGCATCCCAGTAGAGCTCAGAGCTCCCTAATCCCCACTCCCCAAACCTCTGCTTGCCAGCTGAGTTCTGCCTTCTGTTCATGTCCCAGCCCACGCTGGTCCTGCAGGGAGGCAGCTCCAGGCTCAGGGTCCCTCTCTGGGGCTCAGGGATGAGCTCTGGTGTCAGATCAGCATCTTTTCCCCATTAGCTCAGGCTTGTGGGAGCAGATGAATGCCACTGTGATTGCTGGTGGCATGTCCCTGGCAGCGTTACAGCCTGCAGAGTCAGGCTGGGTCTCTTCTGAGCCATCCCTGCCCAGGCACCATCCCCTGCCATGCATTTGTCTTCCACTGATTGCCATTTGCACCAAAGGCAGAAGTGATGCAGGGAAGAGGGAGAAGGGGAGAATACTTAGGGAATGAAGAAGGATGACTGTGGGGAGAGGAGGCAGAGCAGGATGGGCCTGGTCTGCCTCACAAGAAGCCTTCTGCCATGCTAGGAGAGGCAGGAGACTCTTTGCCTGGGATGTGGATGAGTTCTGGGCTGCTCTGGGTAACCTCCATCCTCCTCTCCACCATCCCCAGGAGGCATCACTCTGCCTTAAGATGCCATGGGGTGCTGGGAGTCATCCCAAAACCTTTCTCCACGTGGGAGCACCCACTGTGGGCAGCCTGGCTCCCCAGGAACTGGGGAGGGACTGGTGCAGAGCCCAGTGGTGCCAGCTCAGAGCCACTCTGCTCCAGCCCAACACCAACCCAGCTGCTCTCCAGCCTTTTCCCTCCCTGCTTCCATGGCTTCTCCATAGGAAGGCTTTGGTGGGTAGCAGCTTGCCAAGGGGCCCCATGCTGGCAGGGTCCCAGCCTGGCCCAGCAGCCATCAGCTGCTTAGAGCTCATTTTCACTCCATTTCCACCCAGGGCCTCAGCTCTGACTTAGGAGATCCATCAGCCTCCATCAACCAGCTCCCTGCAGCTGGGAGCCAGACCTGGACAGCCTGGAAAATCCTGGCTGCTGCCACCCTGGGGACCAGCACATGGCCAGGCAGGGATGCCCATTGCATTGCCCATTGCATTGCCCATTGCATTGCCCATTGCATTGCCCATTGCACCCCAGACTCCCAGCCCCAAACTCTTTGCTCTTCCACATCTTCCATTTCTTTGGGAGAAGTTTGCCCAGGATCTTTCCAGCTAGCAGTTTCCCAGCCCCTCCCCAGGCAAAGGCTCAGATCTGCTCTAGCATTCCCTTCCCTTCTCCTCCTGCAATGGCATTTTCCACACACACACACACACACACACTTTCTTTTTTCTCTCTTCTTGGGTATAATTTAAGGTTGAAACAGCCTGGAGGGAATTAGCTGTAAATTCTTCCTAAGACAAATAAATTCAGCCCTCTCAGTTTCTAGCTTTTCCAAGCTGTTGAGAGACATTTTTGGGGGTTTGTTTTACTTGAAATAATGATCGTGGCATATCTGACCCTGGGGCTGGGGCTGCCTCTAGCCAAATAAATAGCTTTTATTAATTAAGGCTTCTCCTTCCCCAATAAAAGTCCCAATTGGATCTGGGGCCTGGCTGAGTGAGCAAAAACAAACAAGAGCTTCTCCAGGCACTTGATGTGGATTTAACAAATTAACACTGGGCAGCCCCAGGCCCTGCCCAGCCCAGCCATCCTCTCACAAACAATGTGTGCCCTCCCTCAGGAAGCATCTGCACTCCCCTCAGCCCTGGCAGAGCCCCGGGGGCAGGAGGAGAGCTTCATGGGCAAGAGTTTCACTGCAGGGAGCCTTCCCCTCTGCAGCGTGGGCTGGGGGCTTGGGAAGTGCCTCCCGGTGCTGTCTGCTTCCTTTGGGAGAGCTCCAGAGCACAGCAGGGCACAGGAAGCACTGCCTGGCCATGTGGAGAGGGACAGGAGGGGAGCATCTGCCCTGCCTGGGATCTGCGGTGAGGAGGAGTGGCAGGAGGGATACAGGAGGGATGCAGGAGGGATGGCAGGAGGGATGCAGGAGGGATGCAGGAGGGATGCAGGAGGGATGGCAGGAGGGATGGCAGGAGGGATGGCAGGAGGGATGGCAGGAGGGATGGCCCTAAGGGTGGCAGGAGGGATGGCAGGAGGGATGGCAGGAGGGATGCAGGAGGGATGCAGGAGGGATGGCAGGAGGGATG
>VWZO01004831.1:42653-70125 GCA_013396975.1 Bucco capensis
GGATGGCAGGAGGGATGCAGGAGGGATGGCAGGAGGGATGGCAGGAGGGACACAGGAGGGATGCAGGAGGAATGCAGGAGGGATGCAGGAAGGATGGCAGGAGGGATGCAGGAGGGATGGCAGGAGGGATGGCAGGAGGGACACAGGAGGGATGCAGGAGGAATGCAGGAGGGATGCAGGAGGGAGGGCAGGAGGGATGCAGGAGGGATGGCAGGAGGGGTGGCGGTAAGGATGCAGGAGGGATGCAGGAGGGATGCAGGAGGGATGGCAGGAGGGATGCAGGAGGGATGGCAGGAGGGATGCTCCACAGTCTGGAGAGGAGCTGGGGGCTTATCCCCGCTCCCAGGTGCAGGCAGCACAAGGTTTGGCACAGAAGTGACTGTGGGAGCTGCTGCAGATCTGTAATCTCCCCAGACCAGGTCAGGAAGCCCAAGGAGCTGACTCCATGGGTGCTGGCTCAGCTTTTCCTGCAGCCAGCAGGGAGCTCAGCCTGGGTGCACAGGACCAGCATGCTGTGGCAGCTCAGGGCCAAACCCACACTGGCATAACTCCATGTCCTAGGTGGCTTCTCCTGCTACCTAGGGGACAAGCCACCAGCTCCTCGGGGCCAGCAGCTCCTCGGGGCCAGCAGCTCCTGCCCACAGCCTGCTGGTGTCAGCTTTGCTCAGCACGATGCTGTGAGACCCAAACCCATCCCAGGACCAACCTGCAGGCAGGAGGGATGGGGAATCCCTAGGGAATGGGGGTTGTCAGCCCCTTCCCTAGATGCCAGGAGCAGGATCCAGCTCCTTGTCCTGAGCCAGCACTGCTCCTGCTCCTGCTGCAGCCTCGTGAAGACCTCAGGAGCACTGCAGGCTCCGGGCAGGAGGCTTGGAGCCAGGGCAGCTCCAGATGTGCTGAGGCCAGAGGAAAGTTTTCTCAGCTCAAGTGCTGTAGATGACAAATGGCAGAGAGGGGCAAGGCTCAGCTACTGCAGAGCCATCCCAGCACAATGATTCTGAGGAGCTTGCACCTCATTAATTGTGAACAAGCTGAAATGCTGACATGTTCCCTCCAGGCTGCCAGCTCTGCTGGGGAAAGGCTCTCTGCTCCTAAAGGAGCAGCACAACCTGCACCCAGCAAGAGGCCAAGGCTGCCCCAGGAGGGCCTGAGCCTGAGCTCACTGACAGCAAGCAGCAGGATGCTTTATGCTTGTGGAGCTGCAGCTCACTGCCCAGGGGATCCTGCCCAGCAGCTCCAGGCATGGCAGGGGGAGGAGAAAAGCTCTCCCAGCAGAGCTTGTCCTGCTTTGAGTTAGGAAGTGGCCAACAAGCTGTTCCATGCCCTGGACATCACACTCAGCACTGAGCTGAGGGGCAGCCCCTGAAACTGTCACCCCAAGCTTGGCCCTTGGGCTTTCCTCCATCAAGCCTCAGAGGCAAGCAAGGCAGGTGCTTCATTCAGCTAGTTACCAGCTAATGAACAGCCAGTGCAGAACAGGAGAGCTTTGGCTCTGCCCTCCCTGCAGCCTGAGCCCCTGAGCTGCTGCAGTGCTGCCAGTGCTGGGGAGGCTCAGCAGCTCAGCTCTGCTGCTGCATGACTCTCTCTGTTCTGCCTTCGAGCTCCAGCCAAGAGTTCCTGAATGCAGCTGCAGCCCCTGAGTGCCATTCCCATGTGCTGCTGAGCCCTCCTGCCCCAGCACCAGTGGTGATGGTGATGGAGTCACCATCAAGGGTGTTTGTGTTCGGGATTGGGTTTGTATCTATTTGTAGAGATGTTTCATTTTAGTGTTATTATTTTCATTCAAGTAGTTCAAGTTTCCATTTCCAGGGCACAAATCCCACTTTCTCTCTGTCAGTTTCCCCTTTTCCTCCCTGGAGTGAGGGGAAGGGGATGATAGAGATTACTGTGCCTAGCCCTTGAGCTCCTGTGTGAGTTTGGCAGGGATGCTGGCCCAGGGGCAGCCCCCCCAGGCTCCCTGCTCAGCTCTCTGGGCAATGCACATCCCAGGCAGGTTCCCTCCCCTGTGCCTGGATGCCCCTTGAAATGCCAGAGAGGGAGAGGAGGAGCCAGGCTAGCCCCTGGGCTTGGGGCCAGCCCCAGGCACTGTGCTGAGGGCTCTGGGCAGAGGGGATGCTGGATGGATGATGCCAGGACACACAGACCCAGCTGTCAGGGCTGAGTGTGGCTGATGCTGCTTCTCTCTCCATCCTCTAAACCTGTCAGGCATGGCTTGGTGCATCCCTGGTGCCAGCTCTGCTCACACAGCTGACAGAGCAGCTTCCATCCTCTCCCAGCAGGCCACAGGTAATCGATTAACTAACACTAAGGAGAGCTGTGCTCCCAGAGCTCCAGCAAGGCCCAGAGGGAAGTGCAGAGCAGCTCTCCCCAGGGCTGGCAGGGCAGGGGAGGGGATGGTGAGTGCCTTGGCCCATGCAGGGACTGTGCAGTCAGGCAGAGCTGCACAGCAGGAATGCTGCAGGGGGCTGGCTGCCAGCCATGGACCCCTGGCAGGGGAGCCCAGCCCTGCTGTCCCCCAGACCCCTCCCCACAAACACTGCTTGCTGCAAACTTAATAAGCAAAAGCCCCATGGCATCTGGCACTGAAACCCAACACCAGCCCAGCAGGCTCCAGCAGCCCCAGTGCAGCAGCTCAGTGCCAAGGGGGGGGGAGAGGACAGGCAGGGACTGGGGGGGCCAGTGGGAACCCCCCTGGGGTCCTCTCCTGTCTCTCTCTGGGGGCTCACTGGCTGTTCTTCACACCCAGGCCAAGATGTCACCGAGCATCCCTGGGAGCACTGGCACTGCTGAGAGCTTGTCCCACAGCTGCTGGCCAGCCTGCCTGGGCCAGGGACACCCCAGCCTGGAGCCCCCCCCCCAGCCTGGAGCCCCCCCCAGCATCTCTGTCCTGCAGCCTGCTTCTCATTTGAGGTGGGTGGCCCCTCGCCAGAGTTATTGTCAAACATGCATTCTAATCAGTGCCTTGTATCTTTTCTGCTGTGTTTGAACCCAGCCTGGTTAACTGTTTCCAGCTTAGAGCAGACCTGGGGACAGAAGGGATGGCAGGGACAGTGGGGACAGGACAGCCATGGAGGGGACACCAGGGCACAGCTGCCTCAGGGTCCTGTTCCTGCCCAGCCCAGCAGAACTGAGAGCCTCACTGCCCCAAGCCTTCATCCCCTCTGGGTCCCCAGGGACCACCCTGACCCCAGCACCTAGCTGGCTAAAGCCCCAAAACCCAGCCAGGAGCAGAGTGGGGACAATGGCACCAGAGACTGGGCTCCAGGGGTGGGTCAGGGAGCTCTGGGCACTCTCCCAGCCATGGGTGACTATGGCAAGGGGATGGGGCCTGCTAGTTGAGTTCTGACACCTCAAGTGTTACAAACCTCTAACTTGAATAGAAAAGCTTCAGTGTCTTTTCATTTAAATGAGAACAGTTATTTTTATTTGAATTTAAAATACCTCAGGGGGATTGTACAAGCTCCAAATCACAGCCATGTGGAGCCCAGCCCAGCAAGGGAAAGCATCCTAGGCTGAGCAGCTCTGTGCCAGTGACCATCCCCAGGTCATGCACACACAGACAGACTCTGCTGCACAGCTTCCATGGGCACACAGCATCCCAGAGCAGCCAGGCCTGGCTGGGGATGGCATCCTTCTGCTCTCCTGCCTGCCTTCTGCTCTCCTGCCTGCCTTCTGCTCTCCTGCCTGCCTTCTGCTCCTCAAAGCTCCCAGCCTTAGGTCCTGTGCCCCTGCCCAGTGCTCTGCTTGCTGCCACTCTCTGCCACTCTCTGTCCCTCTCCCCTGTCACTCTCTGCCACTCTCTGTCCCTCTCTCCTCTGCCACTCTCTCCCCTGCCACTCTCTGCCCTGTCCCCTGCCACTCTCTGTCCTTCTCTCCCCTGCCACTCTCTGCCCTCTCCCCTGCCACTCTCTCCCCTCTCCCCTGCCACTCTCTCTGTCCCTCCGCCCTGCCACTCTCTGCCGTGTCCCCTGCCCCTGTGTCCGCTGCCACGTGCGCTGCATTGCTGTGGTGTGTGAAGCCCTGAGCTGTGTCACTCGAGGCTGCTGTGCCCGCTGCATGGCTGTGGCGTGTGAAGCCCTGAGCTGTGTCACTCGGGGCTGCTGTGCCCGCTGCATGGCTGTGGCGTGTGAAGCCCTGAGCTGTGTCACTCGGGGCTGCAGTGCCCGCTGCATTGCTGTGGCGTGTGAAGCCCTGAGCTGTGTCACTCGGGGCTGCAGTGCCCGCTGCATGGCTGTGGCGTGTGAAGCCCTGAGCTGTGTCACTCGGGGCTGCAGCCGCGGCGCCTCTGCACATCTGGTTCGGAGCGCGGGGCTGGCGCCTGCCGCAGCCACAGCCTGCAGCCCGAGACACAGAGGCTGCCAGAGCCTCCTCCTCCTCCTCCTGCAGCGAGGCAGCCGCGGCTCACAAGCTGCTTTAGTGCACGGCTCCGAAGGGCCATGAGGAGGGGGCTGCTAGCTGCTGATGATCTCTGACCCCCCCCCCCAGCCCACCCGCTGTCTCCCCAATCCTGCCCCAGCTCCAGGGGGAAGGAGCAGCATTGTGGCTTCCTCACACCTCCTGCTCAATGAATGCCTGCTAATTTGTACCCTGGCAATAGCACGGCTGGGGCAGCCCCCAGCAGAGCGAGGGGGCAAAAGGGACCCCCATCTGTCCCGCTAATGTCACCAGAGGGATGTCACTCCGCCCAGGCTCTGCCCCAACCCCTCCAGCATCAGCAAGTCACTGTAAGGGATCCAGAGATGCCAGCACGGGATGCTCATGGGCAAGGGGCAGGCATCAGCCCCACTGGCCCCCCGAGTGTCCCCAGCGATGCTGCTCCCCGGGAAGCGGAGGGCAGGGAGGTGTCCGCTGAGGGATGCTGAGCAGGGATGGGGCGTTCCCTCCCGCCGTGGGAAGGCTGCACAGCATTGCCCGCAGCCATGTGTCCCTTGGGCAAAGGCGAACGTTGGGAATGCCTCAGGGCTGAGGGGGGGGGTGTTTTCTTCTCATTCTTGCAAATTTAGGGACTCCCTGTCAAAAACAACCTGGTCCAGCAATGCCAGAGCAGTGCTGGCTGAAAGGCGTTGGAAAACCTCCCCAATCAGGAGGAGGATTCCTTGAGAGGAATTCCTTCATCCAAGGGGATTCACTTTGCCCACCCTCCCTGACCCAGCTGGGCATCACTGGCTCCACACAGGCAGAGCTCAGCTGCCTCTGCCCACTGTGGTTTATCCTCTTCCCAGCCAGGAAAACACTGATCTGCATTATCCTTGCTCTAAATCCTTGCCTAGTCCCAGCTCAGCCCCAGCACGAGAAAGGATGCTCCAAGCCTGCTCCGTGGCTCAGGGATCCCATCCCGGCAGGAGAACTCCTTGCAGCTGCTGCTCAGCCTGTAGGGAAGGGACAAGTGCCAGCCTGGAGCTGTCAGCCCTCTGGCAGCCCAAAAGCAGCCAGGTGCCATCCCCCTGCTCCAAACCTCATCGCTGGGGCTGCAGGACTCTACAGCTCCAGGGGCAGAATTCCCTGTGGCAGGAAAGCAGCTCAGCTCTGCTCCCTGGGAGAGAGAGAGAGGAAGCTTTCTGAGGAGGCAGCCCCAAATCATTTCATCAGCCTCTCAGCTCCAGACACACACCCAGGCTCTCTTAAAATGCTGATTCGTTGAAATTCACCCATTTTGGCTGCACAGAGGCAAAAATTTCATAGTTTTGCTGTGAATCAGCCCCTTTCCCTGAAAGAACAGCCCAAAAGGAGAGGGGAATAGTCTTGTACTGAGCTGTTCCTGGTGGAGCTAGACACAAGAGCCTGGGAGGTGAGGATGGGCAAGGTGTCCCTGTGTCCCCTCCACACACAGGAGCCCTCAATGTCCCCTCAGACCCTGTCACGGGTCTGCCCCATGCTCCTGAGCCTTTTCCCTGCCAGAAAGGAGAGTGGGAAGGGGCACACCCCCCCAGCAATGCCTGCAAAACCCTTGCTCCCTGGGATGCTGAGGAGAGAAAAAGCTCAGCAACAAGAAATGGGGAGGAAAAGTGATCTTCCTGTGCCCTCCTGGCCTGGCCAAGGCTGCCCAGCAGCAAGAAGAGAGTCACCTCTGCAGGCTCAGGGATGGGGATGCCTTTAGCCCAGGTAAATAACAATAAGAGCTTGACTGCAGCCCAGAAAGGGGCAGGATGGGGAGTGGGTGTCAGCATGGGAAGAGTGGGACAGTGAACAAGTGTCACCATGAAGGGAATGGGATGGGGAGGACAGGGAAGCACAGAGCAGTGGTACCAGGGTGGAACCAGAAGCCCCATGAGACCTGGGGTCTCCCAGCTGTGACCCCCACCCCAGGGTCCCTCCCTGCCTGTGCCTGGCAGTGGTTTGTGCTGCTCTGGCTGCTTTTGGCCAAGCTGTGCCCTAACTCAGCCTCTTGTCTTGCCTGCTCCATGGGAAAAGCATCCCTGCCATGGCTTTCTGATGGCCAAGAGCTGGGCAAGCCATCTGCCCTCACCCATGGGATGGAGAGCCAGCTGCAGGGCAGAGGGTCCCAGGCTGAGAGCCATGGGCTGTGGGGGTGTCCCCAGTCAGGGAGGGGGAAGCCTGGCTGCAGGCTGGGGCTGTGCCCTGTCCCTGCCCATGGTCCCAGGCTCCCTGCCAGGGGCTGGAAGGCATCCCAGGGAGCTGGGAGCCACAGGCTCCTCATCCATCCCCTGCCTGTCACCAGCCTCGTGCTAAGCACAAACAAATGTGGAGGCCTGGGAGGTGGGCTGGGGAGGGAAAATCCCCCCCAGATTAATTGGCATTTAATTAACCCATGCTGATGACTGCTGCACCCAGCCCTGGGCACCATCCTGCTCCAGCAGCCCCAGGGCTGCTGTCCCTGCCTGGAAACAAACCCTTGGGGTCTGCAGCAGGGAGATGTCCCCAGGCAGGCTCTGGGGACAAGGAAGGTGACATCTGGTGGCTGAGAGTCATGGCTGTGCAAGGATGGCTCCAGTCCCAGTGTCACCCAGCCCTGCTCTGCTGGCCTTACAAGGACTGAGCCACTCTGCTGCTTCGGGTGCCACCAGGCCCAGCTGTGCCAGGCAGGGACAGCATCGTGTCCTGAGCCCGCAGCCAGAGAGGCTGAGGTGTCCTTGAGCTGTGCCAGCCCTCTGCTGAGGACAAGTGACATCTGGGAAGGCAGAGGAGCACAGCCAGGACATCAAGCAGGGTAGCTCTTTCTTGGGCCAGGTGCCCAAATCCGGGGAGCAAAAGCAAGCCCCTTTCCCTCCCAGCTCCCTGCCTTGCTTCTCCCTTTCCAGGTGTCCTCATTGCTGTCATTAACAACAATTAGCTATAACATCACCTTAACAGCCTCAAGCACACTCTCACCTCTCCTTTCCCTTCCTTCCTGCTCTCTGCTCAGCATCTGCACATCCCCAGCATGGCTTGGAAGGTCTGAGCTGTCCTGAGGGTGACAAAAGGGACCCAAGGAGCAACTGGGATATGGAGAGGCCACCCCATCTCCTCTCCCATCCATCACCTGGTTCCATGAAGCTGAATGGGCAAGGTAAGCCTGCTCCATGCTGAAGGATGCTCTCTGCTCACCTCAGAGGTCCCTGAGGGGGTGACCAAAGCCCAGGAAAGAGTCCCTTGCCCCCAGCTCTCGCTCTCCCATCCCCAGGCAGGCACCAAAAGCAAGGTGATTGTTTGCAAAGGCATCAGTCAAGGGCCTGCTGGCTCAGATTCCCCTCCTGCTCTATCATCTTGAGCACATTAGGGGCTGTTGTTAACAGCTGTTTCGTGTTACACGTTATTTGTTAGTCTAATGAAAGGAGGTGAACAAGCTTTCAAGACCTCAAGAAAGTTTGGGTAGGATGGGAAGGCTGCAAACAGCTCCAGGGGGGAGGAGGAAGGTGATGGGGAGGATGGGGATGATGAGTCCTTGCTGTTCTGTTGGTGTTTTCTTGCTCCTACTTGGCTGGTTGGCTGGGTGCCTCTCAGTTGTTGGGTGCCTTGAGGGCAATGTGTGGCACAGATGATGTTTGTGTTCCCATCAGGATGCACTTGGGTGCCCTCAGGGGCAGTTTGGAGCTGGGGCCAAGGCAGGGCTGAGCATCAGCTGGTCCTCTGGCATGTACCAGAGGAGCTGCTCCTGAAGGAGAGATGTGCCCAGCTGGGAGGACTGTGGCACCAGGGATGGTGATAGGTGAGGGCAGAGAGCAGGAGAATCCTTCTCTGCAGAGAACAAAACCCATCCCTGAGCTAGGCAATAGAAGCTTTCTCCTGCTGTGGCTGTCTGGGGAAGGGGAGAGGGTTTTGTTGTGGTTCCTAGAGCACAGTGAGCTCTGCCTGGCAAAAGGAGATGCCAACACATCCCAGCAGGCTCCAGGCTGCTCTTCCCCCCAACCTAGCAGCACCATGACCCTGAGAAGAGCTTTCCCAGCTGGAGCACAGAGCCTCATCCTGCACAGGGACACTCTGATCTGTTTGCACTGATAGGGAACTCACTGGCACCAACCTGCAGGGCTCCAGGCTTGTATCTGGCAGAAGAAAGAACCCACAATGGTGAAGAGAAAGATGAGGGGAAAGGCTGAGAGGTTCCTTAACTTCAGGAGGCCAGTTAAAGAGAATGCTACCAGTAAAAGTTCCTCTGCTGTCACCACACTGATGCCAAAGGCATGGCAGAGGTGTAGAGGAAGGCTGAGCTCACAGACACATCTGCCTGGAGCTGCCAAGTCTCCTCATCCTCACTTAGGAAGCTGCATCCCAGCTCAGGTAGTGGCTCACAGGTTTGCTGCCTTGTTTCCTTGCTCACTACTCTGCTCCCAGGGCTCAGGTATTCCTCCAGGTGAGGATCAGGAGGAGAAATGCTTCCACTCTCAGACAGGCTCTCAGAGCATCCCAGATGCTGATGGTGTCTTCATCCCTACAACCTCCCCAGAACAGGTGCTAGCAGGAGAAGTTCCCTCGTGGTCCAGCAGTGCTGGGAACAGCAGGCCAGGTCCCACAGGACCTCTGCCCAAGGGGCAATGAGCTTTTAGGGTGAAAAATGGGCTTGTGGGGATCAGCCAGCGCCCCTGCCTCTCTCTTTCTCTGGTACTTGTATCACCCTTGGTCCCCACTGAGCCTCTCTGGGCTGTGCTGGAGCTCAGCAGGATGGGAGTTTCTCTGCTGTGTTGCAAAGAGCCCTGTGAGCTGAGCTGGCTGTGCTGGGCCAGCAGCACCCCAGGACTGTGCTCCAGGGGCTGCAGAAATCAAACCTGGGGTCCCAGCACCCTGTGGGGGTCAGGGTTTGGGGGAAGCCACCTCCAGGGGGGACACCTCCAGCCCCTGCTCTGCTTCCCCTCTCCTTCTCCATCCCCAGCCAAGGGGACACCCGGCTCCGGGCCGGGGGTGGCTCTGGGGGCTGTCGGGTGCCCGTCCGGTGCCCCCGGACCGGGGCTTTGCCGTCGGAACGAGGCGAATCCTCCCTGCCCCCGCCCCGGGTACCGGAGCCGGGATGCGCGCGGAGCGGCACGGAGGGATGCGCGCAGCGGGGCCGGCGGAGCTGTCCCGGTAAAACCGTGCCTCCTGGCAGCACCGAGCAGCACGAAGCTGGCTCCCGGCTCGGTCCCCGTCCCCTCCCCCAGCCTCGGCTCGTCCCCGCCGGTCCGATGCTGCCGGTGCGCAGCGTCCCGGGCCCGGCCCAGCCCCACCGGGCAGTCTTCGCTGCCCGAGCCCGGAAACCGAGGCGGAGAGCGCCGGGGGAAGGAGGGGATCCCCGCTGGCCACGCAGCCCCGAGATGCACCGGCTGCCCGGGACTGTCCGGTACTCGGTACCTTCCCGGTGGCGCTGGGAAAACAGCCGGTGCCTCCCCTCGGTGCGGGGTCCCCGTGCCCCCTGCCCCGGTGCCGGGTCCCTCTCCGCCGGTGCGATGTCCCCGTGCCCCGCTTCCCCAGGCGCCGTGTCCCCGTTCCCCGGCGGTGTTCCTCTCTCCTAGTACAATGTTCCCGTTCCCCGGTGCGATGTCCCTCTCCCCTAGTGCAGCGTTCCTGTTCCCCGGTATGATGTCTCTGTTCCCCGGTATAGCGTCCCCGTTTCCGGTACGATGTTCCTCTCTCCCGGTACAGTGTCCCTGTCACCCGCTACGATGTCCATCTGCCCTACCCGTCGGGGTGCCACCACCTCCCTCGGCTCTTCCCGACGGGGGTCACCCCTCGCTCCCCACACCCCCCCGGGGGACACACCGACCCCTTTTGTCCGCCGTGCTCGGCGCTGCGCAGACCGGGACAGGGCTGGGGTGTGGGGGAAAGAGGCTCGGCGGGGACACTCCATCCCCAAAGTTGTCCCAAAAGTGCCCACCCTGGCGTGCGCCCACCCCGGGGTTGCCCATGCCAGGGGTGCCCACCCCGGGGTTGCCCATGCCAGGGGTGCCCACCCCGGGGAGCAGCACTCACCGTCCTGGGGCGCTGCCTCGCTGCCGCTGCTGCCTCCCGACGGCTCCGCTATGGCCTTGCCGGTGGCAGCGGGGGGACCGGCCGAGGGGGTCCCGTTCATCCCGGCCGCTACCTCCTCCAGGTCGAGGAGGTGGCTGACGCTGAAGTTTTTCCGACTTTGGGGGTTTTCGGGCGGCTCGGGCCCCCGCAGGGTGCTGGGGGGGAACGGCTTGTCCATGGCGAAGGCTGGAGGCGAGTCCATGGCTGCTCCCCAGCCCGCAGCCCACCCCGAGGTGCGGGGACCTTCCCCGGACCCCTTCCCCTTCCTAGCTGCCCCACTCCGAAAAGAGGGGGAAAAATATATAATAATGGTTAAAAAGAAATATAAATAAGCAGTGGGGCAAGCCCCTGACGGCAGCCCCGAGCCCTGCTGCCTCCCCAGCCCCTGTTCCGCCTTGTGCTGACGTCTGGGGAAAAAACCTCGCTCCCAGCCCAAACTTTCTTCCCCTGCTCTTTGCTCTGGAGCTGTTCAAACAAACGCTCCGAGCAGAGCGGGGCGGCCCCTNGGGAGGGTTCCCCAGCCCCAAATGGGGCTGGAGGCAGAGGTGACCCTCAGGTTAGTGGGGGGACACGACCCCCCTCCACCTCCAGAACTAGCCCCCCGCCCCCGGTCTCCATCGAGCCCGGAGCAGGGTCACCTCCCCTGGGAGCATCCTGGCTCTCCTGCCCTAAGGAGATAATTACGTCCTGCACCACAGTTAAAAACTCATAGGCTGCTTCCCTTGGGGTTCCAAAGAAACCTCCCTAATGAAAACCAGCCACGGGGAGAGGGGGAAAAGGGAGCTTTTCCTCCCTAAACATGCTAGGTATATTTCTAGATACAGATATCCATATAGCCGGGGCGGGGGAGGGAGGGAGGGGGCAGAGGCAGCGGCTGCTGGGTGCTGGGCATGAGGAGCTGCCGGGAGGTGAAGGGTTATTCTCTCTGCCCATGGGTATTGTTTCTCACACACACCCCACCCTGGCTGCAGCTCTGCTGTGCCCCACTGCAGGCTCGCATGGATGGGGCTGCACATGCAGCTCTCCCTGCCCCAGCACAGCCAGGGGGGCAAAGCCCTGCCCCAGTTACTGGAAGCTTTGCCGAAGCTTTCCTTGCTCTCTCTTCCCTTTCCAGCTCGAGGCGTGTGCAGATTTCTAAGCCAGTGCTGCCAAATCTGATCTTCCTGATGGGGAAGCAGCTTCCCAGAGCTCTCCAGCTTGGAAGGGGTGTAGCTGAAGGCAGATTTTGGCTCTCTCCCGACTCTGCAGGGGGCTCCGGGTGAGCAAACAAGGCAGCCCAACCTCCCTTCCCCTCTCCTGTTTGCTTCTGGGGTCCATTTATGGGCCCTCTTGGCCCAATTTATTGACCCTTGGGCTACTTCAGGAGTTGCTCCAGGGTCTGCTCCTGCTCCCCTTGGCCCTGTAAGCCAGGGGCTGATGGCACAGCACCTCCTGCTCGTGCTCTCTCCAGGGTTGCTCCCCATGGATGGGTGTTTTCCCTCTGCCCAGCAGCACATGGTCAGGGATGATGCAGTGCACTGCAGCCACATGCTCAGTGCCTCCCTTAGAGTATGGATTGCATACACTGCCAGCAGCTCTCCTGCCTGCATCACCCCTGTATCCCTCCTCCTTGGCCAGCTACCCACTGCATCCTGCTCTCTTCCACCATGGCTTAGGGACAGACCCTTCCCAGGCTGGAGATGACACCATATCCAGGAAAAGCTGCTCACCTGGGGGACAGAGATGTCCCGTTGGAGGACAGTGAGCCACTGGGGATGTGCCCTGCCCAGTCAGGGCTGGAGCACTGAGGAGCTCCCTGTCCTTCCCACAGCATTTCCCTTGGCCCTGGAGGCTGGAACATCTTGCTGTGATTATTTTGGGGAGGGGGCTGTGGGGCAGCTGGTCTTGGCTGGGGAAGGGCTGAGGGCAGGAGGGGGGATGGAGCAGCCCCAGCCCCATTCCTAACCCTCTTCCTCATCCTTGCTGGGGGCCAGAGCTCCCTCTGGATCTGTCTGGCTTCTCCAGGGCAGACAGCTTTGCCTCCATCCGTGGCATTCAATAATGACATGGAAGGAATAATCACTGGTGAAACCCCCTTGGGTTCTCACTTCCTCAGCCCCTCTGATTGCTGATATTTTTTTGGGTGAAATATGACCTTTTTTATGATCAAAGGGGATCAAGAGTTCCAAAGGAAAGTAAAGGGAAAAAAAAAAAAAAGAAGTAGTTTAAAAAGAAGGAAAAAAAAAACCCCAAACCCCAGAGGGCAAGCATTTTCTTTTTTCCCAGTCCTCCTGGTCTGGTAAAGTTTCTTTAGACATGCAAAGATTTACACACCTTTCTGCAGGGTGCCTTAAATTACCCTGCAGCTCTTTGCACATTGCCATCAGCAGAGCAAGAACAGTAAGTCATTGAGAAATTAACTGGCCCTGCAGTAATCTCCCCTGTCGGCCTTTCAGAGGGAGAATGCCTAATGACTTTTTTGAAGTAGAGGTCAGGCTTTGCTTTTTTTAAATCAAACAATCTGTATTAATGCAATTTCCTTTCGAGCTGCAGGATTGGCCTGCTTGGCTTTCAGCATCCACACAAGGCAGCTGGAGCAGGACTCAGGGGGCTGGCACCCATCCTCCTGCTGTGCCCCCCCTGGCACCCATCCTCCTGCTGCCTCCTAACTCTCTTCCCTTGTTTTTGGTGGGAAATGTCTTTGAAGTGTTTAGCTCTGGACCCTGGAGCTGGCAGTGGCCTCTTGGGCTCAGGGCAGAGCACGGATGGCTTGCAGCTGGAGCCAGGCAGGTTTGCTTTGCCCGAGGGTAGCTGCCTGGGTTTGGCTGAGCTCAGGGCCTGGCTTTGCCCAGCAGAGCAGCACCAAGCTGGCAGGAGCATGCCAGCCTCCTCAGGGTGAGGATTGTCCCAGCAGAGCCTGCCAGCTTGGCACTTTGCAGCCCTGGGGATGCAAGGGTTCCTGTGTGCCAGTCCTTCATCTTTTTTGGTGTTTGTTGGGCTATTTTTTTGGTCACCTTGCTTTGTGTCCTCCTGGGGCTTTCCTGGCATTTCTCTCTCCCTGTGGTAACATCTCAGCTTCCACACAGCTCCCCATGGCATGGAGCTGGATGTGTCCTGCCAGCCCCAGCAGCAGAGGCTAGGGTGGCTTTGGTGCTTCATCCCTGGAGCTGCTCCCTGTGCTATCCAGCTGATCCCATCCCTGGAGCTGCTCCCTGTGCTATCCAGCTGATCCTTCTCCTTGATATTGCCTACATTTGATATTATTGTGCAGAGAACCCACATCCCCCACGGGCATGCATCTTGGCTCCAGGAGGATGTCTGGAGCAAGGAGATAGTAAGGATTAGAGTCTGGGAGGTGGTGGTTTGCTGGTCAGGACCCAGCAGTGAGGGCATCAAGCTGGGCAGGGTCAGGGGGTGGTGGCTGTGGACCCTGGCAGGAGGAGTGCCCCCAGCCCCACTGCTCCCAGCAGCAATGGCATTTCTGTACCCACTGAGCAACTCCTCTTCTTCTCTCCATCCCTGCCAGACCCTGAAAGCACCACGTGCCTTGTGCCAGCTCCTTGGCACTGTTGGCTTGGTGCTTGGCCTCAGGGAGCTTCAAGGTCTTTTCCAACCTAAACCACTCACGATTTGATGGTTCTGTGCTTCCTCTCTTTCTCCTGCTCTCCCCTCCAGTTGTCCCAGCTCCTCCCAGTCCCTCCCAGCTCCTTGTCTCTGCAGTCAGTGGCATTACAAACCACCCTGGCCAGGCTCTGCTGAAGGTTTTTCTCCCAGCTTCCTTATTCCCTCTGCTTCTGCCTCTTTCTTTTTGCTCTTTCTTTCCCTGCCAGGAACCCCAGTCCCAGATGAACCAATACTCCTCAGCTCTGCTATTTCCCTTTTATTCCTCCCCCCCCTCCACAGCAAGATGGGAAAAGAGGGAACTAAGAAAAAAAAGAGAGAAAGAAAGAAAGAAAAAAATCAAAGCTGCACATATTGGATCCAGATGTGCTTACAGCCCTTTCCAGCAATTTAATTAAATTCCCCCAGACAGCCAGGAGGATTTCTTAATGATCAAATTTCCCTGGCTTTCCTCCTGAAATGCCCCTCTCTCTCGGGCTGGCTCTGCCTCTGTCTCCCTGATGGATAGCCAACTCACATTCTTCCTCACCCTCCCCACCACAGGGGAGGGGGCAGGGCCCTTCCCCCTTTGCCAAAGGGACTTGTTTTTCACCCAAGAAACGTGGGGATGGGGAGTCAGCTCCCCGGAGAGCCTGGCTGCTGGCATGGTGTTGGCAGGACCATGGATGCTCTGCGGAAGGGCTGCTCTGTGCCCTCCCCCTCCCCAGCCTCGCGGGGCTGCTGGCCAGGGAAGGGTCTCAGCCCTTGCTCTGTGGCCTTGACCCCTTGCATGGCTGCTGTGGAGCTGGGTTTGGCCACAAGCTGCATCCCCTGAGGGGTGGGGGCACAGCCAGGATGCTGGGGCCCTTAGGGGCAGCCCAGGGTCCTCCTTCATCCCCAGGACCAACACAGCTGGGGCTAGAGGTGGCAATGGGTGACCCACACTCACCAGCCCTCCTTGGCTGGGGAATGCAGGGAGATTCCCCCCAAAACTGTGTCTGGTGGAGAGCTGGAGCCTGCACCATCCCTACCTGGGCCACGCAGCTGGGGACAGTGACAGTGCCCAGTGCTGCCACCCCAGCTGCTGAGGAGCCAGTGTTTTACTGGACCATGGAAGCTTTGGGCTTTAGCCTAGCTGTCAGCACCCAGGACTGGGGTGAGGGTCTCAGCTGCCCAGCCCACCCACCATGGTCCTGCTGGCAGGGCTGCACTGCTTTGGAGCCAGCTCATATGGGCATGAAGCATCCTCCACGCTAAGGGAGAGATCCTCCTGCTGCTTCTCCCCTCTGCTCCCTGCCCAGGTTATTTCCAGCCCTGCACAGGACAGCACAGGGATGATGCCCCCGAATGCCACCCCTGGGGGCTGCAAGGGGGGGGCCATGCCAACAGCCCAGAGCCAGCAGCCACTCTGCAATGGGCATGGGACCTCCTGCCCTGCCCCAGAGGCAGGCTCAGGGCTGGGGGTGAGCTGAGGGCTCTGGGGCCATGGCTCCTGCTGAAAGCTGGAAGTGCTCCACCAGAATAAGATAAACACATAAACAGGAGAGCAGAAGTGGGCTCAGCTCTCACGGCTCTGGAGCACCCGAGCCTGGAAGTGCCCCTGGAGGGAGAGTGGAAATACTGCTGCTGCTGACAAGGAGAGCAACAAACCCTGGGCTGAGGCTTCCCCAGCAGCTCCCTCCCTGAGCCCCGGGGGGGGGGGGGGGGGGCAGACACTCAGTGCCACCTCCCCCTGTCCTGGGGGGGGTGTGTGTGAGTGGTCCTGGGGGTGAGGGGTCCTAGGGGTGGGTGTGACGGGTCCTGGGGGTGAGGGGTCCTGGGGGTGGGTGCTGGCAGGGACAGGGTGAGGACCCAGGTGAGTGATGGCACAGAGCTAGAGACACAGCTGTGCGTCCCTATGGAGGCACACGGCCCTAGGGCCACACCCACACACAACCACGGCCCCACGGGGCGTGCTGTGCTCCGCGGGGATGCTCAGGGTTGTGCCGCACGCCAGGGAAGTGCCGGGAGGACGCGCGGAGGGAGCGAGCGAGCGAGCACGGAGAGGATGCTCCGCGGCCGAGGTGTGTCCCGCAGGGAGCAAGCGGAGAGATGTTCCGAAGGGGACATGCACCGGAGAGGTGTCCCGCAGGGGCTGCACCGGAGGGTGACATGTTGCGGGAGTGCAGCGATGAGTTGCGCCGGGAGGATGCACCGGGAGCGTGCGCTGCGGGCGTGCACCGGGGAGTTGCACCGGAGGGGCTGCCCTGGCCAGATGCCTCAGGGGCATTGGCCCGAGGTGCTGTACCGTGGGGTATCCGGTGGGGTATCCCCGCCCCGTGCCCGCGCTCGCTCCTCCCACCACCTCCGCGCGCTCCCGGCGCTCCGCTCCCGGCCGCGTGCTGCCCCCTGGCGGTCGCGCCGCCGCCCCGCCCCTCCCGGCACCTTCCGGCGGCTTCCGCTTCCGGCAGCGGCGGCGGAGAGCCCGGGGCAGGTGAGTGGCGGTGGGTCCCGTGAGGGCAGAGTGGTTCTTTTGGGGTTTCCGCTACCCGCTGAGCTTGGATGCTTGCACCGCGGTTAGGCTCCGCGGGGCTCATCCCGGGGCGGCCCCGGCGTGCGGGGCGCGGTGAGATTCACGGGGCGCGGTGAGATTCACGGGGCGCGGTGCACATCCGCGGGGTTGCTTCCCTGTGCCCTGGGAGCTCGGTGGCCTCTGGGCTGGTTGCTGTGGGTCACAGAGGGCCCGGGAGGACACCTCCGGTCCTTGGGGACTCCTCCGGTCCTTGGAGACTCCTCCGGTCCCGGGGGCTGCTCCAGATCGGGGGGACACCTCCAGCCCTGCTCTCCCCCAGGAGCAGGCAGGGGTTAGCCGGTAGCAGCCCCTCACTGCTCTGTTCCCCGTCCCCCTGCACCTCCATCGCTGGCAGAGGGGCCCGGGGACGGTCCCAGCCTGGTTGTTTTCCTCCTGTGCTCAGATAAGTCCAGTGTGCAGCTCTGCGAGAGGGAGATAATTTGGGTACAGCTGGCTGGTGTGTGGCAGGAGATCCCTGCCCTGTGCTGGCTCTCCTGGCTTTTCAGAAAGGCCTAAGGAAGAGGGAGGCTAGCGGTGTTTCTAAGTGGAAAACTGCTAGTGAAGCTTTTTGTTTTGAAAGGAGGGAAAATCCTTTGGAAACCAGACAGTGCCAGAGGTCTGCCTGAAGGAGTGCTGCCTAGGGGAAGAGACCAGTGCCATGCTGGAGAGCCCTGGAGGGTCTGTGAGCAGGGCAGAGCACGATGCCTTTCCTGCATGGCTTCCGCAGGATCATCTTCGAGTACCAGCCCCTGGTGGACGAGATCCTGGGGCTGCTGGCCATCCAGGATGTGGAACAGCAGAGTGCCCTTGAGAGGTAACTGCATGGGCTGTGAGCAGAGCTCTGGGGCGAAACTTTAGTGGTGATGTGGCTGTGGTCACACAGAGCACTATCTGGGAGCAGCTTGTCCCATGGACCCTCCTCTTGTTGTTCTTGAGGAACAGGAGCTACATGTGCTCCCCAGGAACAGCTCTTTCTGCCTGACCCATGGCACTAAAACCTGACCTGGGGTTCTGCTGTGGCCCTGATGCTGCTGCATAACCCCACAGCTAACAGCTTAGAGAGCTGGTGGTTACAAGACAGAAGGAGACTCCTGGGATTTTCCTTGTTCCCTGGTGCTCAGCCCTGAGTCACTGCTTGGTTTTATGTCTCTCAAGCTCTGCCTGTCTGGGCAGCGACAGGAGCCAGCTCTCAGCTGTGAGACGAGTCTTGGAGAGGGAGACCCACTCCCCATTCTACCAGGAAGGTGTGAGCTATGCCCTGCTGAAGGTCACCGAGCTGGGGCTCGTCCCTGCTGCAGAAATCCTCCTGGAGTTTGGAGCTGACCTCAGCTTTGAAGGTAAGGCTTGGTGGGAAAGAAGGACTAGGCCTGGCTGGGAGGAGCCAGCTGGTGAGAAGCTGCCCTGGGAGGTGGTGACAGCTGGGGCAGAAAGCTCTCTCTCCAGAGGAAGCCTGAAGTTGTCTGTGACTCTGTGTTCTTGTGCTCAGATCCAGTCACCTACTACACGTCGCTGCACATCGCTGTGCTGCGCAACCAGGCCGACATGGTGGAGCTGCTGGTGCACCATGGGGCAGAGCTCAACCGCAGAGACCGGGTACGGCCTCAGCCCTCTCTGCTCCTTACCCTCCCTGCATGCTCCTGCCCCTGGCCACCTGCCTCTGCCTGTTTCCTGTAGTGCTCTGAGGCTGTGGCACAAGTTCAGCTTGCCTTTGGCTGATCACACCTGTCCCTGCTGTGGAGTGAGGGGTGGGAGGAGGCTGGGGACAAACCTCTGCCTGCGGATGGACCAGGAAAGGTTCACTTTGGTTCTTGGGGGTTTGCCATGATGAAGCCCTAGCAGAGGCACTCACAGAGAGTCTTCTAACACTCTGTGATGTTTTTTCCCCCTCTTGCTCTGTGCAGATCCATGAGAGCAGCCCCCTGGACCTGGCCAGCGAGGAGCCCGAGCGCTTGCCGTGCCTCCGGAGGCTGCTTCAGCTGGGAGCTGATGTCAATGCAGCTGACAAAAATGGTCTGTGTGTGTCCTGTCCAGCTCCCCCAGCTTGGGCTGTCTCTCCCTGTGTTTGGCCACCTGGTTGGAGGGGTGGATTGTTTTCCTCCCTGCCTTTGGGGATGTCACCCTGTTTCCAGCTGACTGACTGATGGCTCCGTTGCAGGGAAGACAGCTCTGCTGCATGCCCTGGCCAGCAGTGATGGGGTCCAGATCCACAACACCGAGAGCATCCGGCTCCTGCTGGAAGGAGGTGAGGGCAACCTTCTCCCTTCCCCACACACATCCTCTCCAGGCCTAGTGCTGCCTGATTTTCCATCCAAGTCCTTCATGTTCCCCACCTTGAGCAAGACTAAACTCCAGCAGTTCCAGTTAGCACTGTCCTGGCCTCATTGCTATACCAGTTACGTTTCCTGTCCCTTCCTCCAGGTGCAGATGTCACGGCTACCACCAAAGATGGAGACACTGTCTTCACCTACATCATCTTCCTGCTGGGAGAGCTGGTGTGCAGCAGCACGGAGGAGGCACTGATGATCAACAGCTTCTGCCTGCGCGTCACGCAGCTGCTGCTGGCCCACGGGGCCAACCCCAGCCAGTGCCCAGCCCCTGAGTCCCTCACCCACCTCTGCTTCAAGAGCTTCAGGAGCCACTTCCCACTGCTGCGCTTGCTGCTGGAGGCAGGAGCTGCCCACCACTGCTCCCTGCATGGCCCCTCGTGCTGGTCAGGCTTCCCCCTCGTCTTCGAGGGCCTGTGCGCGCACCTCGGCGTCTCGGAGGATGACAGCTGCTCTGCAGAGCTCCTGCAGAAGGGTCAGACTCTGCTGGAGCTGATGATGGCCAGCTCACAAGCCATCCTGCTGCCCAGCAACTTTGAGGTGAACACCAGCAGCTGTGGGTACCACGGGGAGAAGGTCAGGACTCTGTTCTGCTCTCTGAAGCAGCTGGAGCGCTCGCCGCAGGCTCTCAAGCATCTCTGCAGGGTGTTTATCCGACAGAGCCTCAAGCCCTGGCCAGTGGACAGCAAGATCAAGGCTCTGCCTCTTCCAGACAGGCTCAAGTGGTATCTCCTCATTGACCACACTGCTGCTGGCCACGAGGAGCTCTGAGCCTGACCCATCCATCTCCCCACTGCATGGTGCTGCTGTGCCTACAGCCACCCAGCTCTGCTCTGGGCCAGCTTGCTCTGCCTGTGCCCATGGCTTGGATGGTGCTGCCCATGCTCTCCCTCTCTCCCTGGGAGTGTTCCTTCTCGAGTGGGACACTGCACACACACACCTGTGGAGGCTTGGTGGTTGCCCTGTGGCATCTTGTGGTCAGGTGGGCAGGGCCCTGTGGCTCCCCAGGGGTGAAGACAGCCCCTGGGCAGCAGGAGGCTGGGGTGGTGTGCCTGGGTGGGCAGCTGTCCCCTCTGCTTCCAGCTCTGCCAGGCCCAGGGTGGGTGAGGCAGTGCCTTAGGCAAGTGGCAGAGTCCTGAGATGCCTCAATTCCTGTGCCATCAGTGTCTTGGTTTCCTGCCTCTGCTGGAGCAGCCAGGCTGGAGGCAGCTCCAGCATCTCCATATGGATGTGGATGCCTTCCTTGCCCACCCAGGCTTCTGAAACCAGGAGTGGGGCTGGCAGTGCTGGCCAGCTGCTGGGAACATCCCATCCTCCCAGCACAGAGGACCCAAGAAGGACATCTCAGAGGTGCTGGGACTCCAGAACAGACAAATGGATGTTTCTTGGCTTCGTGGTTTGTTCCCTGTGCAAGGATGTGGAACGGGTGGGTAAGTGCTGAGTGCCTTGTGCCTCTCTCTCTGAGCCATGGCTCTTGGCCTTGCTGACTGCTCCCAGGGCTCTGGTCTCTGGTGCCTCCTTCCCAGGAGCAAGAAACGGCAGCAGGACTCAGGCTTTTCTTTGCAAGCTACTACTGGAAGCTCCCAACTCTGGGGCTGCACTTGGAGGTCTCGTCCCAGTCTAGCCAGAGCCAGCTTGGCTCTTGGGCATCTGCTTCCTCACAGCCTGCCAGAGACTGGCTGCAGAGCTGAGGTCTCCACGTTTGTGCTGCTTTGGCTTTGGTTTGTCATGGACAGATGCACAAGAGGATGGAGAAGAGGAAGAATCTCTTCTGAGCAGGTACAGCTCCTAGCAGGTGGGTCTGAAATCCACCAGCACTGCACTTTGGCTGCAGAAGGGTATCCTCCCCTCCTTTTGCCTTCCTGGCAGCATCTCCTCCCAGCCCATGGAAGTGGAGCTGTGCATGGTGATGAGTTGATGTTTGGAACCAATAATAATGATGTGATCAAAGCCTCCCCTGGGGTCTGGAGTGGGGAAGGAGCCATTAAAGGAGAGCTTTTATAGCAGCTGGGACAAGGGGCTCGTTTCTGTGGGGTCACACCTGAGCCCTGCTGGAGCTGAGGGTGGTACAAGCCAGTGGCCAGGCTTGGGTGAATGCTGTGGCTGAGGCCAAGGAGGAGATGGAGTGTTCCAAGCTGGGTGCTGAGGAGTCAGGGAGGGAGGGAGGTACTGAGCAGCACCCAGAGCTGTGTGAGGGGATGGGGAGTCCCCATCCATGCCCACAGCACACTAGCTGTCTCTTGGCAGGGTTACTCCAGTCCCTGGAGGAGGATGTAGGAGAGCCAGGATTACATCCACCTCCTCCTGGTTTACAGGAGAGGTCCCCACAGAGCCCCAGGAGCTGCTGTTGCCTCCCCAACCCCCCCACAGTCTGTCCCATTTGCCTTGCCCAGCTCATTGCTGTGAGCAGCAGCAAGTTGAAGAGCAGGGAAGGAGAGGAGCTCCAGTGTGACTGTGGTCGGCAAGCTGCTGGTGCACCTTTTGCAGGAGGAGACCCTTTGGCTCCCACACAGAGCCCCTGGAGGTAGCCTCAGGCCAGCACTGCGTGTGACAAAGCCCACGTGGAGAAGTGCAACAGCAGGAGAGTGTATTTGGCAAACATCTCTTCACAAACAGCAGCAACTTGGAAGACAAAGCCCCCTCCTTGTCCCCAGCCCCAGCGAGAGGGAGTGCCCACGGCCTCAGCACCACTGCCCAGGGAAGGCAAGGCTCCTCAGCCCTGCAGGGGAAGCACTCTGCTGGCCCACGCCGGGAGCTGGCCCTGGAGAGCCCTTGTGCTCATCTCATGGCGAAGGTGTAGACGTGGTAGATCTCCTCGGGGAAGTTCTCCTGGCGCTCCTCGGCCAGCAGGTGCAGCCCAGCGCCGCGGATCAGCCTGCGCACCACGGCCAGCTCCCGGCACACGCTGCTGTCCACCTCATCCATGATCACTCCCTCCTGGGCCATGTTGTCCTTGATCACCACGATGCCATTGGGCCGCAGGCTGGCCCGGCAGCGCTTCAGGAAGTCCGAGAGGTGGTTGTCAGTCAGGTGTCCTGCAGGAGGAGAGGGGGGAGAAGGCATGGAGGGACCAGGGCAGGAGGAGAGCCTAAGATTGCAGCTGTTAGCTTGCAGGTGGCCAACTTGTGTCACAGAATCATCTGGGTTGGAAGGGAGCTCTGGAGCTCATCTAGTCCAACCCCCCTGCAGTGGGCAGGGACATCCCCAACTAGAGCAGCTTGCCCAGAGCCCTGGCAAGCCTCACCTGCAATGCCTCCAGGGATGGGAACTCAACCACCTCCCTGGGCAACCTGGGCCAGTGTTCCACCACCCTCATGGGGAGGAACTTTTTCCTAATATCCTGTGTCCCACAGGCTCTATAAACTCCACCCAACCCACAGCTCTGCCCTGGCCTCTAAAGGCTTGAGGAGAAAGACCCTAGAGTAGAGTGGTCTCCATGGGGCAGGTCCCCACGCAGCCCTCCACCCAGGCAGTGATGTTCATCCTTCATGCAGACCTCCAGCTGCTCTCCCTAGGTGTGTGGAGCACCTGCCCCTTGGGCTGGAGGCCAGGCTGCTGAGGTGTCCCCCCTGAGCCCAGTGACCCTCACCAATGACCCACTGGATCCAGATGACATCATAGGTGTTGGGCTCAGGGATGAAGTCCTGCAGGCCACAGCAGAAGTAGTTGTGCACTCGCCTGCCTTCCTCTCCCAGGTAGCTCCTGGCCTTGGTCAGGAAATCCTCTGTCACATCCACCATGTCCACTGTCTTGAAGAGGGGCAGCAGCAGTCTCTTGGTGATCCTGCCAATGCCTGCCCCACAGTCCAGAGCACGGCTTGTCCCTGTCCTGTTGGGACCATCCTGGAATGACAAGCATGAGGAGCTGACACCCACAGAGGAGAAATGGGATGGGGTCTAGGAGACCCACTGCAAGGCAAAGTTCTCCCAGCATGCACACAATTTGTAGGGAAGAGCCCAGCTCCGTGCTGGGAGAAGGCTGGAGCTTTGGGAGCAGGACAGAGCGTGGCACCTACCCGCAGGAACCTCTGCAGGAACTTCCTGGAGCTGTTGATGTCGATGCTGGAGATGTGGCCATACCCCCCTAGCATGCCATCCACTGTGGCAGGAACATCCTTCCAGTACTTCTCTGCCTTGGAGTAGAACTCAAACTCGTTCTCCACCACCTCGCTCGTCATGCTGCTCCTCTGGGACAGGGCAGAAACCACCCCTCAGGTCCTGGAGAGGCTCCCCTCCACTGGGCAGACAGCTGTCCGAGCTCTCTGAGCACCCCAGTTTCCACTTGTCACCCCTTCCTCCTCCCCAGGCCTACTTCGAACCCCAAAACCTTCGGCTGAGAGCAAGAAGGAACAAAGATCTAAATCTTGATCTTTTCTGGAGAGCAACAAGCCCCAAACCCCTGCCTGGGCAGGGCTGCCTCAGCCAGCCCAGGCCTCCCCGAGCCTGCTCAGCAATACACTCCATCAGAATCTTACTTTTTTTAAGGCTGACTCCTTCCTTTCACCTACTCTGCCTCTTCTTTCCCTGTCCTCACCCTCTACACATGACATGTTGATCTGTACAGCTCGTTACCACTGCAGTTGCTCAGAGTTCTCCTAGGCTCCTCCCTGAGCAGTGTAAATCTCAGCCAGGACCCTAAGTGGGGTATTTGCAACATAATGAAGTCAAGGTGTAATCAGCACTACAAGCTATAAATTCCCCCAGGCACCTCAGGATTCAAACCACTGTGGATTTGATTCACTGTGCTGGGCATTAGAAACCAGATTTCAAGTGGCCAAAGGGCAAGTGCAAGGACTTCAAACACCTTCACAAATAAAGATCTAGTGGTCGTGGCTTGAATTTGCTGGCAAATATCCCGTTAGGCACAAAACCTTTCCTAAGGAAGCTGCAGTGGCCCTGTGGGGTCTTGCCCAGCCCAGGGATGGAGCAGGAGGACACAGCAGCTCACCTTGCAGCTAGCTCACCAGTGGAAATCCAGTTTGGCTGAGTGAGGCTGGGAGCTGCTCTGCACCACGATCTACAGGGAGAAAAGATGGGATTTTAGTCCCAAATCACCACTTGAATCTCACAAGGCTGAGCGAGGCCAACCACAGCTCCAGGGAGCCACCCTGACCCCTCCTGGGGCAGGAGCTGCTGCTGCCCCACAGCTCAGAGGAGGCAGGAGACCTGAGCCATGGGGACAGCTGGTGTGGGGAGGGCTTTGGCCTGCATTTTAAATCTCATGGCCTGGGTCTCTGCTTTGCGCTCCCTGCCTTGCTCCCACGCTGGGCTGGGCAAGGCTCTGCAGATGCTTTCCAGGGTGCCCTGGGCCCCTGGCAGAGATGGAGAGCAGGGTGGGGTGACCCAGGGAGGAGATACCCACCCGTGTGCTGCTGGCATCTCCCCGCTGCCCTGAGGCTCCCCAGCAGACATGAGGGCTGGGTCCTTGCCCCACAGCCCTCCGCAGCCACGGGGGAAGGACTCAGCGGCTCTCCCCGCTTCGGGAGGAGGGTCACCCCGCTGCCCGGTCCCGACCCCGGGGCCGCTGGCAGGGGAGGGGGGTGCGCGGCTGGAGGGGACCCAGGACGAGCTGCACGGCCCAGCGCGGGCTCTGGGCAGGGTGCCGGTGCCCTGCCCGTGCGGATCCTGCTCCGCGGCCTAGCGCAGCCGTTGCTCCGCTACAGCCGCCGGGCTGCCGGCTCGCCGCGTGCCGGGGCTGCGGAGTGGGCCTCGGCGGGAGGTCAGTCCCGGCCCTGGCAGCTCGTCCCGGCCTGCTGCGGGCACGGGGAGCGGAGCTTCCCCGGGGCAGAGAGTGTCCGGTCCCGACCCGGCCCCGACCCCGCTCCCGAGCCCCTCCGGTACCTCCGGCAGCAGCCGCGCTCCGCCTGTCCCCGCCCCCGGCGTGACGGACGGCAGCGAGAACCAACCAGACAGCGGCGTGGCGGTGACGTCACTAGGAGGCACCCTCGGGGGCGTGACCTGCCTCGCTCTCCTGCTGGCTGTCCGCCAGGGGGCGCCCGAGAGGCACTGGGGCAGCGCGGGAAGTGCTGGGGAACAGCGGGAAGCGCTGGGATCAGCAGCGGGAAGTGCTGGGATCAGCGGGATCTACTGGGGAACAGCGGGATCTGCTAGGGAGCATCGGGATGTGCTGTGGAACAGCAGCGGGATGAGCTGGGGAACAGCGGGATGTGCTGGGGAACAGCAGCGGGATGAGCTGGGGAACAGCGGGATGTGCTGGGGCGCACTGGGGCAGACTGGGGAGCACTGGGGCAGACGAAGAGCCCCTTCGCTCCCCCGGGGTGTGCCCGCACCGTGCCACTTGCCGGCCCCGGGGCCACCCGCGGGGCTTCATGCCGCCCCCGACGCGAGGCTTGGCAGCAGGAAGAGCTGGGAGCAGGTGGCCGCAGGGTACAGGGGCTGGCAGCGGGCTGGCAGGGTCGGGGTAACAGGGACCAGGCAGCTGAGGGGATGTGGGGCTCGGGCTGTGCTCCTGCCCCCAGCCCTGTCCCAGCAGTGGCCTTGTCCCGCTCCCGTTCCGCTCCCGTCCCGCTCCCGTCGCGCAGTTCCCGCCGCGGCCGCGCGGGGCCGCTCTTGTCCCGCTCTAGTCCCGCCCTTGTGCCTCTGCCGCCGCGGGAAGTTCGCTGTGTCCTGGCGGGGGGGACACCGGAGCCCAGCCACCTCCGGAGCCACCTCCAGACCTGCCCCTGCCCATGCTCTGGTTGTCACCTGCCGTTTCAAGCAGGACACGGGGCAGCCACATCCCATCCTTGCCACTTTTTCCCACAGGAGCCTGCAGGATTTACCCCCGCAGCTGTCCCAAAAAAGGCATTTTATTGTCTCCTTTCCCCCCCTCACCGTGCTGCTCCCGCAGACTCTCTCCATGAAGCCCCAGCCACCTCCAATTCCCTTCCCTGCTGCTGAAGCCTTCGGTGGTGGCAGGGAGGGGACAAGGCTCTCGTCCCCACTCTGGGGCTGGGGCTCCCCTTTGGCCCCTCAGGTGTCAATGACACCTTGAACCAAGGCCAACCTCGCTTTTCCCTTGGCTTTTCTTGTTATTGTTTATAAGTAATATCATCAATGCTATTTATTTGTTAATATTATTAAGGTAACAGAGTATGGCCAAAACCTGAGTGGACAAGGCAGTGGGTTGAGTGTCCCTCACCTCCCACACTCCTGAGCCTGCCAAAGGGCTGGTGACCAGGGTCCCAGCCTCGAGGACACCCTCTGGAGTGCCACCCTCTGCTGGGGACAGGTCCAGCCTCGGGGCCACTTTGTGCCAAGGCAATTGTGCCCAAAGCTGTGGCAGCAGCAGCAGCTCTGGCCATGCTGCAGAGCCTCCTGCTCCCCTCCTGGGCTCAGCTGCCTCCCCGTGCTGGCTGCTGCCGGGAAATGCTCTTCCTCTGACCACTTCCAGTCCTGTCACTGGATAATTCCGTGTGTGACGAGACAGAAAACATCCCCAGCCCCCTTGCCCCAGCCCCTCTGGGTCCAAGCACACTCCTCTCCTTCCAGGCTAATCACTGGAGCTGCAATTGCTCTTCAGGAATAGGATATTTTTTTTATCCCTTTCCCCAGGTGCTTAATCACCCTTATTACCCTTTTCTGATTAATTAATTCTAATTAATTGTGCACCATCATTTTGGAGAGGAGGTGACCAGGCCTGCACATGCTGCTGCAGGTGATTTGCAAGGCAGGTCCTGCACAGCTCTTCCCTCACAGCCCCTGACCCAGCTCTGGGCAGGCACCTGCTGCCCTCTGAGCTGCCATCGATGGTGATTAACAGCATAACAAAGCTGCAGGCCCAGGGAAGGGCCCTGGGGTACTTTGCTGGGACCCACAGGGGATGCTCCCTGCTCGGGAGGCAGCAGGGTTTGACCCCAGCCAGACCTACCCCTGTGTCCACCCTTGGCCATCTCCTCCAGCAGCCTCCTCTGCTCCGTGCCAAGGCCTGGGAAGTCAGAATGAGTTAGGTCAGGGCTTCTCCTGGCTCTGCTGAGAGCCACCAGGGCACTCAGGGGGTGGCAGAGAGGAGGCTCCCTTGGCACCAGCCATGGCTACCAGGACAGGCTTCACCTCGTGTCCTCCACAGCACCTTCAGAGCCCAAAGCCAACCTGCTTTGGGGCATCCTGCCCTCAAAACAAGCACGGGGTCCTGGGGACAGAGGCCAGCCTCTCTGTGTCCCCAAAGCAGCCCCTGCTCTCTCTGTCATCCCCAGCATGAGAGCTGGCAGGCTGCAGCCACACTCATCTCCAGGAAGCTTCTCGGGGTGTCCTGTGTCCCTGTATGGAGGCAGAGGGAAAGAGGAGGGAGAGGAGGAGGAAGAGGGAAAGAGGAAGGAGAGGGAAAAGAGGAAAGAGGGAAAAGAGGAGGGAGAGGAGGAAGAGGAAGGAGAAAAGGGAGAGGGAAAAGAGGAAAGAGAGGGAAAAGAGGAGGAAAAGGAAGGAGAGGGAAAGAGGAAGGAGAGGAGGGAGAGAGGAAAGAGAGGGAGAGGAGGAAGAGGAAGGAGAAGAGGGAGAGAGGAAAGAGGAGGAAGAGGAAGGAGAAGAGGGAGAGGGGAAAGAGGAGGGAGAGGGAAAGAGGAAGGAGAGGAGGGAGAGAGGAAAGAGAGGGAAAAGAGGAGGAG
>VWZO01004831.1:91923-103150 GCA_013396975.1 Bucco capensis
CACCCCCCATCACCACCTCCTCCTCCTCCTTCCCAAGGCTCTCGAAAAGCCTCGGACCTCTCCAAGCTCTTTAATTGGCGCTTGAAAAAAAACAACTTCCTTGTTCCTTGACGCGGCAAGGTTTGCGTTTCATGCCCAAAATGACTCAATTTCCCCCCCATAGAAAAAAAACCCAACAACAAACCCCAAGCCTTTGAAAGGTTCTCTGGAAGCAGCTCCAGCTCCATCCCCTCCCTGGCAGCCCCGCTAGCCCCCAGCCCTCACCCCAGCAGCCTCTGCTCTCTGTTCTCCTTCTCCCCCCAATAATCCACAGCCCAGCTGCCTCCTCCTCCTCCTCCTCCTCCTCCCTGCCTCTCTCGCTCCCTCTTTTCTCTCTCCTCCCCCCTTCCTCCCCCTTTCCATAACTCAAAAGCTTGTCAGGCTGGTTCCAGACTGCTGGCGCCAGGCTTCACTCCAGGAAAAAAATAAAGCAAAAGAGAAAGGCATGCAAGGCAAAACAGCCCCGCCACATGAACACACATCAAACCAGCCCTTTATCTCCCCGGAATGCTCTCCCTGCTGCACAGCTCCTGCCCCAGCCCCATTCCCTCTTCCCCATTCCCTCTTCCCCTCCTGCAGCACTGCCAGGCTGCCAGCACACACTCCCCGGCACAGGAAAGCAGAGGAGCACATACAAGATCTATTATTTATCAGCATTAATCAATTATTTAGAGCCCCGGTGCAGGGAAGGGGTGGGCAGAGGAGGCTTTGGCACACGCAGCTTGTACCCTGGCACTTCAGGTCGCCAGCAGCCAGCTCCCCAACAGCCTTCCCTTGCACCCCAGCCCAGCCTTGCAGCCTTGCTTTATATCCCAATCCTTCCTGCAAGCACTTCCCCCACAGGGAGCATCCCTACCCAGCTCCAGCTCCATCCTGGAGGCATCAGAGCTGCTGCCCAAGGGGGGGTTGCAGTACAGTGAGGGATGTCCCACCCAGCCCATCCAGGGAACTGGCCAGCCCCCCACTAATGGGAATTCTGGCATCACCAGGCTCTTTCTCCAGCAGCACTCTCCCAGCTCAGTGGTCCATGCCTCCATCCCACCTCTCCCCACAGCACCCACACTGCTCAGCATCCTCCTGAAGCACAGCAGTGGCTGCTGGAGGGCTCTGGAGCCACAAATCCCCTCCCATCCAGCCAGCCCTGAGACAGCTGGGGCAGGGCAGGGCAGGGAAAGGAAGGTGCCCGTGGCTCTCTCCACATCTTGGGAGTTTCAGGTCAACTCTTGATCCCAAAAGCTCAAAATGAACACCCCAAACCCAAGCCCAGGCTGCAGGGAAGAAGACCACAAGAGGCTACACATCCCCCTTCCAAGTCTCCTTTGGAGCAAAGCCCAGCCCAGCACCTTTGGGATGCTGCTGGCAGAGGTCCCTCCAGCAGGCAGGTGACACAGGGCTCAGTCCATGGGCCACTGGCACCAGCTCCCAGGTGGCAAGGTCTCTGCCTCTCGGGTGGCACTGGAGTGGCTGCAGAGGGAACGTGTGAGGAGGTGGGTGTGCTGAGAAGATTTTTTTTGGCAGCCTTTGGGATGACTTTATTGCTCACAAGTTCTCGAGTCATGGCTGAGTAACAAGCTCATTGCATGCCTGGAACAACAAAAAAAGAGAAAAGAGGGGGAAAAAATCCCTTAGGCCAGCACAAAATAAATAGCCTGGACAAAGTGTGTTTGCTCTGCTCCCCTTGCCCACCCTGGCTGGGGGCACTGGGGTTTCCCTGCACCTTGGGAGGAGAGGTGGGCACTGGCTCTCGAGCACCATCCCCATCCTGAGCTGTTCCCCAGTGCATCCTCTGCCCAGCCAATGGGTTAGGTAGCTGAGGCAGGGCAGCAGCATCTGCCCCAGGGGCATCTCTGCCTTGGATGCTGTTCCTGTGCCTCAGCAAGGTGCAGAGATGCTGTCTCAGGCCAGCAGCATCCCCACCTCCAGTGCCTTCAGCTCCAAGCAAGCAGCAGCTGCTCTTCAAAAGCAACCTGGCAGGAGAACTCCTCTCCTCCACACCATGGCTGATCAGATCCTTGCAGCCACTCAGAGCATTCCCAAGGTGTTCAGTGCCTGCTGAAGCCCATGGTTTGGTGCTGTGCTGCTCCCAAGTTCTCACATCCACCCTGACCCAGCCCTGGCTCAACCCCAGGCCTTCCACAGAGCTCCAGGGACTTCTGAACATCTCTCCACTGGACGAAGGAGAAAGTCAAGGGCAGGAACTCCTCCAGATGCCAAGAGCTTCACAAGCTCCTCTCCAGACCCAAAGGAAGACCTCAGCTAGGAGAGAAAAAACCTTTTCCTCTCCCAGCAAAGAGAGGAAGAAGGAGAAGATGAAGGAGCAGAGAAAGAGCAGAGAAGGAGCAGAGAAGGAGCAGAGAAGGAGCAGAGAAGGAGCAGAAGCTGCTCTCTGCCATTGACTGTCCCAGTTCTCCTACACCAGAGGCTGACAGATGGGAACGAGCTGGAAGAAGGGGAAAAGAACCCAAGTGATGACTCCCTCTCCATTCTAAGGGGTCCTAAAGGGACATTTCTTCCTGTTTTCTACTGCTTTTCCCTTTCTTTGATTGTGAGAAGCAACACTCCAGAAAATAGCAGCTCCTGTGTTTGCTGTTCCTCCTCCTGCAAGAGCACATCCTGGGGAGGAAGAGGCTGGCTGAGGGAAAGGAGACATCTCACTGGAGATGGAGAGGCAGGAGGAACTCTTCCTTCAGAAATGCCACAGGCAGCTCTGCAAAGACAAAAACCCCAAGAGATGCTGAGAGTTCTGCACCAAGACTTGGTGTGTGTGTTTTAAAGGCTGCGTTGGGGTTTGGGGTTTTTTTTTCTTTCCAGCTAAAAATAAAACTCCATGTGCTGAAAAAAAAACACAACCCCAACAAACAAACAAACAAACCCTGTCAGCAGCCCCTGGGCACAGCTGGGAGGGCTGGAGGGGAGAGCAGCCAGCCTGGCCCTGGCTCTGGGGAGGATATCATCATCCCCACACTGAGCAGCCAGGGGAGCTCTGCACCCATGGGCAGCTGGGGCCAACATCTCCACATTCCACATGGGGATGGGGATGCCCAAGAGCATCCTCCCTGGCTCCTGGATGAGGATGCCCAAGAGCATCCTCAGTGGCTCCTGGATGAGGATGCCTTCCCTGCCATCCCTGCTGGGCACCTCTGCTCTGCTAGCCCTGAGCTGGCTCTTGTCCCCATCCCATCCCATCCCATCCCAGGGAAAGGTGGGAAGCAGCCTGGCTGCTGGGGCAGAGCACATGGCTGCTCCCAGCTGTATCCTCTTGCCATTTCCCTTGCCTGCCTGCTGCAGGCTCTCCACCCTGCTGAGCTCAGCTCCGGCTATTCTCTGCTCTGCTTCCCCTGCTCCTGCCACTTCCTCAGCCCTTTGATCTTCCACCTTGTGTCATTCCTGCCTTGGCTTCAGGTGGACACGCTGTTCCCTGGCCTCAGAGAGCCGAGGCAGGGCTGAGCCTTGCTGCTGGGGAGCTCTGGGCCAGGGGCTGTGGCTCACACACATCCAGGCTCAGCTCCAGCAGCACAGGGTGGGAGGCAGAAACAGCAAAGGAAGGAGGAGCTGCGAGGGAACAAAGGCTAGGCCAAACTGGGCAGCTTTCCAGCAGATGGTGGTGGCCAAATCCAGCAGAATGCTCCCAGTGCTGGGCTGGAGCAAAGCTGAGCAGGACCTGGAGCCTCGGGCACAGGAGTTGTGTCATGGCACAGGCACGTCCTGCCCCAGGCAAGGCAAAGCCCAGCCCTCTCCTGGCTGGGACAGAAGGGACACCTGAGCACCCACCACCACCTCCAAAATCCTCAGTGGCTTCCTGGTGCTCCTGCAAAGCCCCAGGGAGCTCAGGGCTGAGGGGAGCAGCTGGGCCCCTCCTGGGCAGGAGATCCCCATGCTGTGTGCTCAGCTTTGGCCAAGTGTCCCTTGCAGCCAGGAGCCACAATGCTGAACAAAAGCCATCCCTGTGCTGCTGCTCCCAGGGCATCCAGCCAGAACCCTTCACAAAGGACAGGAGCACACGTTAGCTCCAGGGGGGGTTGCCCACCCCAGCCAGAAGCATTGTCCACCTCTCCAGGGCTGGGCCTGGGCTGGCAGCACTGGCAGCAGCAGCCACCCCAGTGTCCCCAGGACACCACACCAGCTCCAGCCAGTGACCTCCCAGCCATGGAACAGAGCCAGATGAGATGCTGCTCCCTATGCTTCTGGGGAGGAGGAAGAGGGAATCTCCTGACCTGAGAGCCTGGAAGAGGAGCCTGACCCCAGCTTATAGATTTGTGCCTGCTTTGCTCACAGTTGCTGACAAGTGCTCCCCAGTCCCTTCCTCTGCAGGAGCTCAAGCTGATCCAGAGGAGGGAAAGGCTGCATGGCTTCTCCCTGTGCTCTCCTGCCCAGCAGAGGCTTGGCCAGCTCGTGTCACATCCCACACCTTGCTGATCACAAAGGGTCCCAAGGACCAGCAGAGCCACCAGGGTATGGGTGACACCTCAAGCATTTGCTCTGCCCAATGGCTTTAAAGCTTCCCATCCCCTCTGCCACCAGCTGGGCAGGGACTAGGACATCCCTGAGCTCTCCCCTTCCATGTCCTTTCCAAGCAGTAAGCTCTTACATGGTGATGGAGGTGCTCCCAAGTCATCAGCATCACTTGAGGCCTCTGCTGGATATCATCTTTGGTGTAAGAAACCCTCAATGCCTTCTCCATCCTTCTTTCAGCTCATGGATGCTCAGGACAGGGTTGATGCCTTCAGCCATCCCTCAGCCTGGGCCTTGGGGATCTTCCAGGAGCAAGGAAGGAGATGAGAGCTGAGAGATGTAAAAGAAAAGAGTCCACAACAGCTTGTGACCTTGGCAGCTCCACAGGCCAAGCCCAGCTCTGGCTGGGGACAATCTCCTAGTCCTGTGCTAGGGCAGCAGGACACAGGCACCATTTTGTGTTTTCCAGCTCAAAGGCAGTGTTCAGTGAGTCACAAGGATTTCTGGCCCTCTCCTGCAGGCCCTTCCATGCTTCCATCCCTCCCTGCTGCTGTTGTTTGCAATAACCTGAGCCATTAGTCAGCTGGACTGAAGCTGCAGCTTCACCTCCCCAGGAAAAATGAGACTGAAACCCACACTGAACCAGCCTGGCCAGCCCCCAGCAGTCAGAGAGCCAGGAGATGTCCAGACCCTGGAAAAACCAGGAAAGACAGGGGGAAAAAAATCAGGAAAGAAAGGGAAAAAGGAAATGCTGGGAGCTGAGGGAAAGCTCTGGAGGTTTGGAGATCCTCTTGTAGGAGCATCAGTGGGCAGTGCCCTGGGAAGCCACTCTCCAGCTGTGGGGTGATGGAGAGCTGGGGATGGGGGGGTCTGGAACAGGGAAGTGAGGAGAGGGGTTCTGGAGCAGGGAGGTGAGGACAGGGGGTCTGGAGCAGGGCTGGGAGCATTAGGGATGAGGACAGGGGGTCTGGAGCAGGGCTGGGAGCATTAGGGATGAGAACAGGGGGTCTGGAGCAGGACTGGGAGCATCCCCCAGCCCTAGTGTGGCTGTGCCATGTGCCTAGCTCACTCTTGGCAGCCAAGGACAGTCCCAGGAAAGGGAGAAGTCTTCTAGCACATCTCAGCAATTCCTCTCTGCTCCCAAAGGAAGTGTGCTTGTTGGAAGCCATTTTCTGCATAAACAGCCCTTTTCCTGCTGTTTTCCCACAACCTGAGACTGAAATGATTTCCTAGGCTCGAGGACACCAACCTGCAGCTTCCTGCTGTGTGCACAGAGCACGGATAGCTGCTCCAGAGCTGGCACTGCTGATGGGAACAGGTCCTCTCCAGCCCAGGAGGAGCTGAGGGTCCCCTGAGGGGCCCAGGCAGCAGCACTTTGGAGGCTGAGAGGAGAACAGTGCCCAGGGTAAGGATGGGAATGGGCTCCCGAGGGTCCCATCAAGCAGCAGATGGCTGGAGGGGTCCCTGGCTGCCCTGCTGCAGCCACATGCCTTGGGTTGGGATGTGGCTGAGCACACACAGCATGGTCCCCACTCAGCATCCAGCAGCTAAAGCACTTGAAGACCATGACCCTTGTGGTGAAAACCACCATGCCTTTGGCCCAAGCAGCCCAGGAGAGTCCTTGTCCTGCCCTCCAAGGCCAGGCACCCCATGGACACTACATGCCTTGGGCTGGTGTCCTTGAGGCTAGGGCAGGGAGGAAAGGACTGAAGGCTGCTGGAGGCTGAGGGAGTGCAGAGCTCTGGGCAGGACACAGTTAATGCCTGCTTCCTCTGGCAGGAGCAGGAGGAACTTGGCTTCGTATTTCACGTGTGGGATGTTGCAAGAGGACCAGGAGCCCTGAACCCCGGCGGCATGGTTCCCTTGGCCTGCTCACAGCCCCAGCAGCACTGCACTCCCTGAGGGGCACAGAGGGCACAGCCAGCGAGGCACCAGGATGCCAGCAGGCTGAGAGCACAGCACGGAGCTTGGGCAGCCCTGGGCACAGCTGCTGGGGGCTGCTGTGGGGCTGGGGGCTGCAGCTGGAGCTCTGCGGAGAGCACAGACAAAGGCTCGGGCTCCCCAGCCCTGCCTGATGCTCTCGACCTCGCCGCTGTCCTCGCCGCACGCCTGTCCCACTTCCAGCAGCCGTTGCTACAGCAACTGAGCTCTGACTAATCATTTGCGCAATGACCTTTTTTCCCCCCAGAGAGAGGGAGGAGGGAGATGGAGAGGAGAGGAGGGGAGGAGAGGCAGAGCCAGCCGAGGTTAGCGAGAAAAAGGAGCCGGTGTGGGGTGTGAGGCGAGGCAAGAGGAATGGCTTTGGGGGGATGCGGGGGTGGGAGAGCAAAGCAGAGCTCGAGCGGGTCCCATTCTGAAGGAGGATGGATGGGGGCAAAGCTCCTGGCTGGGTTGTGAGGGGTAGGAGGACTCCAGAGAGGGCTGACACTGCAGCCTTCCTCCTCCTCCTCCCCACCCCAAGCTGACCTTGGCCACCAGGAAGGGCCAAAAGTCAAGAATTTGGCTCTTGCCTGGCCCTGGGTCAGCGTGGCCTGAGCACAGGATCTCACTGCTGCCTGGGAAGCTAGAGCAAGGCTGAGCTGAGCTCCACAAGCCTGGGTCAGCTTGGAGCACAGGCAGAGCCAGGAGGAAAGCTGAGGCCAGCTGCAGCCCTGCTGGGCTCCCTGGGAGCCCATCACTCCCACCTGTCCTGCCTGCAGCCAAGCAAGGCCTGGCTCAGCTCTGGATCCAGCTCCAAAGCAGAGGAAGTGCTGCAGGAGCATCTTCCCTGCACAGCTCTGAGGAGCACACGTGGGGCTGCATCTCCCCAACAGCTGAGAGGCTGCACAGGGCTCCTCGGGCCAGTTGGCACTTGGAAAACAAAGCTGGTGGAACCCAAAAAGCAATGGCAAGCAAGTCCTCTTCCCAAGGGCTGGGTGCTTGCAGCACCAGCAAAGGCACTTGGGCTCTCTCCAGTTGGATCAGAAACCACTCAGCATCTGACCTTGGCCAAGCCAAAGGGCCAGGCCAGCTGAGATGGACAAAAGCAGAGAGCCCTGGTGACCAAGAGCAGGAGCCTGTGGAGAGGCACAGAGGAATGGATTGGACATGTGGAAAGGAACAGGAGTTGGAAGAAAACAAACTGGTTTTGTGGCCAGCTGTTCCTTAAGAGAGCCTGAGACACTGCAGAGCTGCTGTGGGGACTGGAGGAGGAGGAAAGGAGAAGGATGACTAAGGAGCAAAGCAAAGCAGCATGAGTTACATATCCTGAAGGGTGCTGAGTGCTCACTCCCCACCTGCAACTCCTGCTGACACAATGCTGGGGCTCAGGGCAGGGACATCTCCTTGGGGAGACAAAAACCTCATGCAAAGAGGTGTTGTGGTGGCCTTGGCTGCTCCTGCAGCACAGGCAAACCTTTTCCTCAAGGCACCTCAGACACAACCCTGGCTCAAACCCCTCCAAAAGCTCCTGGAGCCAACCCTCCTCTTGCAGCTTGCCCTCAACACAAGGCACAGGACAGGGCATTGCCAGCAGGCATTCTCCAGCTACAAGAGGTAGAGCAAGGCTCACAAAGCCATCAGAGTTGCTGGAGGCCCAGGAAGGAGAGCTCAGGCTGTGAGGAACCTGCACATTGCCCTTAGCAGCACTTGGCACCTCCAGAAACTCCCCTGCAGCCTCTGAGCCCAGACATGGAGAAAGCCAGGGCAGGCTCCCCATGGAGCCCAGAGCAGTGCCTGTGCTCTCTGGGGCAGCCCAGGCAGCCCCAGCTTGGCTCTGCAAGCCTGAGCAGCAAGAGATGGCAGCTGGGCTCTCCTCCTGCTGCTGCCATGCACCTTGCAGCTCAGCCTGGGGCTGCAGGCAGCCTGAAAGCCCAGGGCTGCAAACAGCACTCCTGCCCAGCTCTCCATGCCTCAACCTCTGCAGCTCCAGCAAGGAGAAGGATTCCCAGAGTGAGCAAGGGGAGTGCAGTGTGCTCAGAGCTAGCTCTGTGTGCAGGGCAAGGAGGAGGAAACAGAGAGGGCAAAACAACACAGAGGGAAAAAAGAAGGAACTTGGAGCTGGAGGCCCCCCTGGCCTCCCCCTGCTCCACTCTGCTCTTGCTCAAGCCCAGAGGAGAATGAGGAAGCAGAGGAGACAGGCGGGGGAGGAGGAGGAGGAGGAAGGGTCAAGCTGGAGACAAACAGCCTGGGAGCTGGGCAGTGGGAAAGCTTCCTCAGCCAGAGGCCATGGGAGCAGAGAGTGGGCTGTGCCCCAGCCCCACGCCAGGCTGGGGGGGCCTGGGAGCCTCAGCCCAGAGAGGATGCTCAGGGTTTCAATCCTGACTCCAGGCCTTGGAGGAGCTGTCCCCAGCATGGAGATGTGCCAAGCCCTGCTGCATGGCCAGCCCAGAGCCACCCTGCCCTGCCTGGCTGCCAGAGCCCTCAGCCATGCCACGGCCAGCTCTGCCCAGAGCTCAACTGCAGCTGCTTCCAGCACAATCAAACTCACCTCCTCTTCCTCCACAGGGCCTGCTGTCCCCTTCCCTGTCCTGCTGTCCCCAGCCAGCCAGGCAGCCTGGTCTCTTCTCCTTGTCTTTCCTTGGAGGAGAAAGGAATCCAGCTGAAGGAAGCCCAGTGCCTGCCCAGTGCCACTGGTGCCAGACCAAGGGCCCAAGGTGATGCTCTCCAGTTAGCAGGCACCTTGATCTCACAAAGAGAGAGACAGAGACATGAAGGGACCAAGGAGGCCAAGGAGGACAGACAACCAGGCAGAGGAGTTGCTTGGCCTCACTTGTTTGAGTTCTTTATGCCAGGCAATGTTAGCTGTGGCCTCAGCCCTCAAGGGCTTGTCCCTCAGCCCAGGACAACCCCAGAGTGCAGAGAGGCAGAGCTGGAGGTGTCCCACATGGCAATGGCTCTGCAGTGGCTAGGGACCAGGGGGACATGATGGAAATGGAGCCAGGATGGGAGCTGGAGGCACCAAGCCATCACCTCTGCACCCAGTGAGGAGCAGCAGTGCTGGGCTCAAATCAACACAGTTCTGCTGGAAGGGGAGAAGGGAAAAAAGGAGAAATAAAAGGATGTGCCTTTCCAGCACTTCCTCCTCTCCTGTCAACCGGTGTGCTATGCAAATGTATGCAAATGAGACCCAGAGGAGGGGATGAAACCAGCCCAGCCTTAGACTGGGAGGGCTGGAAGCAGCTTGCTGGGAAGCTGAGGCAGGAACAGCTGCACCAGCAGAGGGATGAGGAATGAGGACTGGAGGGGATGTGTCCCCAAATGCCTTTGGCCCTGGCATCAGCTGCCACAGCACCAAGCACAGGCAGGCAGCAGCTCCCCAGATCCACCAGGGCTGGGAAAACAGAAGGAAAAGAGGAGCAAACTTGCCCTGCTGCTTCCTGCACTTGGCCAGAAGGATCTGTGGGGAGGGATGGCAGAAAGCTCTGCAGCAGCTCAGGACCCAGCAGGATCTGTGGGGAGGGATGGCAGAAAGCTCTGCAGCAGCTCAGGACAGGGATAGCCAGGCTGGGGATGCTCCCAGCACTGCTCAGGGAGCAGCATCTCTCTCTCTCTCTCTCTCAGGTGAGGGATGGGATCCTACAAATTCCAGCTCGTTTGTTCCAGGCAATTTCTCCACTCAGGTATTGCCTTGTTCCACAAGGTTTTCCCAAGGGATTTCTGCAGAGAGGCAGGTGAAATCTAGGATGTCTGAAGGCTTGGAGGTGTAAACACCATTTGCCTGAGCAATGCTGCTCACGTTGGTAGTCAATGCCTGAGCATTTTTCTGCTCAGAAACAGGAGGAATTGTTGTGTTCAGTATTCCCTGCTCAAGAGCAAACCTGGCTGGAGCAAAAAAAAAGAAAAGTCTCTTTCCTGCCTCCTGAGCTAGTGCAGGATGCTCTGAGCCCATGGAAAGGCTGGGATGGGCTGCCAGCATCCTGCACCACAGCAGCACTGCTTCAGGCAGCCAGAGCTTGCCATCAGCATCATTGACATGCAGTTGGGAAGTTGCCTCCTGCAGCTGCAGTGCTTCCCAAAGCCACTGCAGGCACTGGAGATGAGGGGAGCAGGGAGGGGATGATAGCAACACTGCTCTTCACCTACCTTGAGGCCAAAGGAGTGACACAGAGTCCTGCTTTGTGACTCCAAGGAGGATGTGGAGGCATGGAGTATCTGCAAAAGGCATTGGGAAGGACTCAGCTGCTCTCTGCTTTGAGTCTGTGCACAAGGACCACATCCTGGGATCTCTCCAGTCACCACTTGCAAGCTCAGCTTTCCCCCCAGCAAAGTCATGGAGCCATGTTCCAGCTTCACTTGGCTTTATCCATCCCATCCAAGGCAAGCTCCAGCCAGTGCAGGGCCAGTCTGCAGCATGGTGGGCACTGGTGCTGCCAGTGTGGGCTTGAGCAGCCTGCCAGCAGCTTCCCTGGACAGCACAGACACATCTGGATCATTCCTGTGCCACAAAGCCAGCTCCTTCCCTTCACCTGCTCTGGAACAAAGCCACAAGCCTGAGCATCTTTCTCCTTGGTGTTTATCTAAGGCAAGAACAAAGCATCCCTGGCTCTTGCCTGTGCTTTTCTCTCCTTTCATCCTCCCTTTTCCCCTATTTCCCTGACAGCTCTCCGTTTGCTGCCCTGGGGCTCACACACACCTCTCCAGCCACAGCAGTGCTGCAGCAAGCCTGGGAGCACACAGGCACCTGGAGGACAGTGCTTGGTGACTCCACACAGCCCTGAGCCAGCCCCAGAGATGCCACCAGGCTGTCCTGAGCCAG
>VWZO01004831.1:103251-113337 GCA_013396975.1 Bucco capensis
GCTGTCCTGAGCCAGCCCCAGAGATGTCACCAGGTTGTCCTGAGCCAGCCCCAGAGATGTGACCAGGCTGTCCTGAGCCAGCCCCAGAGATGTGACCAAGCTGTCCTGAGCCAGCCCCAGAGATGCCACCAGGCTGTCCTGAGCCAGCCCCAGAGATGTCACCAGGCTGTCCTGAGCTGGCAAGGGCAGGAGCCAAGTGCCAGAGGAGCTGCTCGAGCTCCCTGCTCCAGCTCCTGCTCTCACACACAGCAAAGCCTGCAAGGCTGAGGAATACAGGGTGCATCCTGGTGGGATTCCAGCCCTGGCTGAGGCTGGAGGAGATTGTTCCCTGCCTGGGCTGCCAGCAGCAGGGAGATTACTCCCTGGCTCTCCAGAGCTGTTTATCAGGAGCACTCCCTGCTGCAGCTGCTAAACCAGCTTAGGCACCAACAGCACAGGATAATTACAAACAAAATCAACATCTTCTCTGTAACCTCTGCAGGAGAAGGACTGGGCAAGGGGAGCTGAAGGCACCCAGGCTCTGAGTGGCTCAGGAGAAGATGCTCTGCAGCCACAGGGACAGGAGCCCTGGCCAGAGGGATGGAGAGGCACAAGGCAGCAGCAAGGAGCCAAGGGACCTGCCTGGAGCAGGCAGCTGGGAAGCTTTAGCAGGACAAAGAGGATGCTGGCTCCTCTCCCCAGCCCTGCCTGCAGCCTCTGAGCTGGGGAGCAGCAGCTTCACCCCACAGCCTGGCTCTGGCAGCTGAGGAAGAGCAGCAGAGCCATGCTCCCTTCCCCACAGAGCCCAGGGAGGGCTCAGCACGTGCTGGGGATCCCGAAGTGGCTGAGAGTCTGGCTGTGGGGAGTGCAGGGAAGCAGAGGCATGAGGTCTGATTTCCTCGGGCACTGGGAGCCTTTGAAGATCAGAAGGCAGCTAAGTGCAAGGAAAGCTTTCAAGCTGCCAGGGTGGGTTAGTGCTGGGCCTGGGACTCCCCAGGGAGCAGGAGCTGCAGGAGCCTGGCTGCCAGGCACAGGAAGGCAAATGGGAACAGCTCTATGGACAGGACCAGGCTCCTTCCTGAGCCCATGGGGTGAGCTGGCTGCTTTGGGATCAGCCCAGCACCTCCTCCTGCTGCCATCCCAGCACAGCTCCTGTCCACACAACCCATCCCTGGGGCCAGGGGCAGGATGCCCACGAGTGCCCTCAGCAAGCACAGCGAGTCTGACCTCTCTTTGGAGGCTGGGACAGATCCTCCAAGCCTCCCATTCCCTGGAATTGAGGATGAGGGAGACTCTTGCCAGGGCTTCTGGCAGGCAGGGAATGTCCCAGCTGCTTGCATGAAAGGCTAGGATCACCTCCCAGTTGGAGAGGCAGGAGCCATGGCAATGGAGCTCTGCTGAGGAGATCATCAGGACATCTTCCTCTCTTGGAAATGGGAATCAGCAGCCTGGAAGCAGGAGTGGCTAGAGCCAGGGAATGACAGGGACCCTTGGCTCCCTGCTCCATGAGCAGCAAGGGCCAGGAAAGGGCAGGAGAGACGCTCCACCACCAGCCCTGGGAGCCAGGCTGGGGCATGGGGCACCCCTGGGCTCCAGCTGGGAATATTGGGGATTGGTTTTCCAGGTCAGCCCTAGCAGCAAGGCCAGGAGGATGGCAGCAGGCACAGCTCAGCAGCCTCCAGCTCTCGGGCTGCATCCTGCCCCTTGCACTCAGCCAGGAGGAGAGCTGGGCTGCAGACACAGAGCTGGCAGGACACAGCAGCAAGGGTAGAAGCATCAGCTGAAGGGGGAAGGAGGGAAGGAAGGAGAGCAAAAGGCAGAGCAGAAAGGGTCCAAGGTGTTGGGGTGCACCTCCCTGCCCAGGGCTCTGCTGCTCCTGGCAGGAGGCATTAGCTCCAGCTGAGCTGCTCCAATGCAGCCTGCATGTAAATCAGCTGGACAGGCAGAGAGCAGCAAAACAAGGGAATGAGATAAGAGGAGAGAGAGAGAGAGAGAGAGGCAAGGGGAGGAGAAGAGGGGAGGGAAGGAGAGGAGCAGGTGTGCAGAGAGAGAGAAGCAAAGAGAGGGCAAAAGGAGAAAGGGAGAGGGAGGAGGAGGGATGGGGAAGCAGAGGGCAGCAGGAGGGCAGGGTGCTGGGTCAGGGTCCTGCCCCTGGCTGCTAGCCACAGGCAGGAGCTCCCCATCACCCCCGGGCAGGGGCTCCCCATCACCCCCGGGCAGGGGCTCCCCATCACCCCCGGGCAGGAGCTCCCCATCACCCCCGGGCAGGGGCTCCCCATCACCCCCAGGCAGGAGCTCCCCATCACCCCCAGGCAGGGCTCCCCATCACCACAGGCAGGGTCTCCCCATCACCACAGGCAGGGGCTCCCCATCACCCTGGGCAGGGGCTCCCCATCACCCCCAGGCAGGNGGCAGGGGCTCCCCATCACCCCGGGCAGGGCCCATGAGGGGAGCAGGCTGAAGATGCCAGACCATGCATGACCCTGGGCTTGGGCATCCTGCTCCTGCAGCAGGGCTGGGACCCCCCTGGGCTCTGGGACAAAGCAGTCCCATCCAGTTGATCCTGGAAGGGAGAGGTCTAGTGGCCACACAGAGTCTGGCATCCTGTAAGCCTTCACCTGCAAACCTGATTCCCTCACATCACCTCTCCTTGTGATGGAAGAGCTGGTGGGAAGCAGCCTGCCTCTGGGGGATGAGATGGCACACACACACATCACTGCAAGCCAGAGCCAGTGGCTCCTGCTGAGCACTCCCTGGCCCTGCCCCAGCCTGGATGCTCCAAGGCAAACACTGGGATCCAATCCCCAGGCTGAGAAGCAGCAGCTTGCTGAGAGGTTCTGCAGGCTGGGCAGGACACGAGGCTCTCCTGGGAGGAACAGGCACTAAGCAAGCAATGCTGAGGCAAATGCCATCTGCTGTGCTCATGACATCACCTCTAATTGCATAAGGAAGGAGGATGTTGCCACATGCAGGGCCCTGACGTCAGCAGCAGGGCTGGAGAAAGCTCTGGAGGAGGCTGGGCAGGAGAATGAGTCCAGGGAGGAAGAGCTTTGCCTGGAAAAGCAGAGCCAGGGAGGCACATGGGTGGTTGCCTGCAGAAGGTGCAGGACAGTGATTGCATGTCCCCAGCAGAGGGATTAGAAACTATCCAAGCACACAGCAGCTTCGCAAGAGCCAAGAGGAGCTGAGTCCTGGCTGGTGGAGCAGTGGGAGCCACAGCTCCCTGGGGATCAGTCAAGCTCCATCACCTAGAGAAATGCATGGCAGATGCATGGAGGGAGCTCCTCAGCTGCCAGGGGCTGGGAGAGGCAGCAGTGCTGCTCACTGGTGGGGACAGGCAGGGGACACCCCTGACCTCCTTGTGCTGCACTGCAGGTAGCAGCTGAGCTCTCCAAGCCAGCACACTGATGCCAGTGTGACCCCCAAATCCCAGCTCTCTTCCCAGCTCAAGCCCTCCAGGACACAGAGTCCCTCAGAGCAAGGGCAGGCAGTGCCACTCAGTGTCCCTGCTCTGGAGCCACCCTGGGTCACCCTCACATCCCTGTGCCAAGCACTGTTCCCAGGACCCCAGAGCTCAGGGATAAACAGAGGTGTATCCCTCAGGCTCCTGAGCTCCCTGTGCCCAGCATCCCTGCATGGAGCCATCCCAACTGAGCCCAGCTCCATGGCAGAGGGGCCTGGCAGCCCTGCCTGTACCAGGCTGCCTGTACCAGGCTGCAAGCTGTGCCCATGCTGAGGGCTCAGACAGCAAGTTAGGTTCCAGACACGGGGAGAGGCAGGAGCACAAATCCTTTCTCTCCATCCATCTGCAGGGCTGGGCCCAGCTGCAGTGCCTGCAGCTGAAGGAGGAGCAGCCCCATGCCTGGCCCTTCAGCCCCAGCTCAGAGAGAGCCAGAGCTCCCCAAAGAGATGACACAATTGCAGTGCAGAGCATTAACCCCTCAAGGGCTGGTTTCACCACCTCCAAACTGAAGTGTTCTGTGTTGGAGGTAAAGCTCCTGCTCACAACCACAGAGCCAGGAAGGTTGGCTGAGAGCTCTAAGCTCATCCAGCCCAGGCATCCCTAGCACTAACACATCACTGAGCCATGGCCCTAAGGAGAGCAGCTGGATTTATGGAACCCCTCCAGGGATGGGGAATCCAGCATCTCCCTGGGCAGCCTGGGCCAAGACTCAACAAGCCTTGCAGGGAAGAAATTCCTCCTGACATCCAATCTAAACTTCCCCTGCTGCAACTTGAGGCCATTTCCTCTTGGCCTCTCCCTGCTAACCCTGGAGAAGAGACCAAGCCCCAGAGCCCTACGTGCAGAGAGAGCTCAGCTCTGCCCTGAGCATCCTCTGCTCCAGACTGAGCAAGCCCAGTGCCCTCAGCTGCTGCTCAGCACATTGCTGCTTGGCTTCATCCTCTGTGAGCATGCAGCCACCTCTGCCCTCACCATGTCCAGAGCCACCAGCATTGTCACCAGAGCATCACACCTCCTGCCACCAGAAAGCAGCTCCTCACTTCTCAGCCTCCACTTCTTCCGAGGCAGATTGCAGCCAAGAGCATCTGTCAGGGAGCAGCTCCTCTCTCTCTGCCAGGGGAGCAGCTCCTCTCTCTCTGTCAGGGAGCAGCTCCTCTCTCTCTTTCTCCCCTGCTCTAGCAAAGCTGAGCTTGCAGACTCTCAGGGGATGAGCCATTCCCTGCTGCTCCCTGGGGACTTGGCCATCATTCCATGTCCCAATCCATAGCTCAGCCCTCCAGCTTGAGCAAGAACAAATCCTCAGCAGCACTGGGGAGAATTTCTTGCTGCCTAGGCTGCATTTTCCTCTCTCATCCCATTACCTGGGGTTGTATCCCTTAGCCCACTCTAGATAATTGCTCAGCTGGCTCTTGGTGACCTTCAGATGCTTGTCCATCCCTGCTTGGAGTTAACTCTTACCCGAGCTGAGTGTCTGGACTCATGCACAAGACACAGCCAGGCTCTGGGGGGGAAGCTGATGGAAAGGTCTAATCCTGCACCTTTCCCCACAGCTCCAAGGGCATCTACCAGTGCCAGGAAGTTTGCTGCTTTCCCATTAGAACTTCCAACACCTGAAAGCTCCCATGTGTGCTTCCCTCCTGTCCTCAGCCTAGGGAGAAGGGACAGATGCTCTGGGCTGGCTGACAGAGCTGGGACATTCCCAGATCCCAGGCAAGGCATCTCCTTGACTGGAAGCTGAGATGATCTTGTGGCCAGCAAGCCATGACCTGGCCCTTTGGAGCAGGGATTTGTCATGGATAAAGCAGAGAAGGTGGGCAGGGAGCAGCCCTGTGCAGGGCAAAGCCCCAGCAGCTGGCAGGAGCACTCCCTGCCCCTGCAGCCAGCCCAGCTTTCTGTTCCTTTGCAAGCCAACAGTTAGACCCAAAAGCACCCTGAAGAGGCCCCAGGCTGGCTCCTGGAGGGGAAATGACTCTCTGTGCCTATGAAGCATCCCTTGCCCAAGCACAATCCAGCATGTGAAGCAAATCTCTCCTTCCTCCAAGCTGGGCATCCCCTTTCAGGAGAACACAGATGCCCAAAGCTGACCCAGCCAGGCTCTGGCAGACAACACCTGGCTCACATCTGGAGAGGAGAACTTCCAGCACACCTGGGGCAGCCCCTGGGCTCTCCAGGTGCCATTCCAGGTTCTGCTCTATCCCTGGCCCCATCCCAGCCCTCGGGGGATGCTGCTGCCTGCAAACCTTTGACCTGCATCCAGCCCCAGGGAAGAGCATCCTGCCCTGCCCAGGACCATCCCTGGCTGCCCTCACCTCCTCCATGGCTCCTGGAGAGGGGAGAGGAGCAGGAAGAGGAGCAGGGCTGGGGCTGGGCAGGTCTCAGCCCAGCACTGGGCTATTTTCTGCCTTTTCCTCTTCCTCACTGCCTCATCTCCATGGCAACTCCATCAGCTGAACAGCTCCAGTCCCTGCTCCATGGGGATCTGGGGGTATTTTTCCACCCCTTCTTCTCACCCTGGCTTCCCAGCCAGGCACCCATCCCTAGCTCCATCCTAGGGTGCTCCCAGCCAGGCACCCATCCCTAGCTCCATCCTGGGGTGCTCCCAGCCAGGCACCCATCCCTAGCCCCATCCTGGGGTGCTCCCAGCCAGGCACCCATCCCTAGCTGCATCCTGGGGTGCTCCCAGCCAGGCACCCATCCCTAGCCCCATCCTGGGGTGCTCCCAGCCAGGCACCCATCCCTAGCCCCATCCTGGGGTGCTCCCAGCCAGGCACCCATCCCTAGCCCCATCCTGGGGTGCTCCCAGCCAGGCACCCATCCCTAGCCCCATCCTGGGGTGCTCCCAGCCAGGCACCCATCCCTAGCCCCATCCTGGGGTGCTCCCAGCCAGGCACCCATCCCTAGCCCCATCCTGGGGTGCTCCCAGCCAGGCACCCATCCCTAGCCCCATCCTGGGGTGCTCCCAGCCAGGCACCCATCCCTAGCCCCATCCTGGGGTGCTCCCAGCCAGGCACCCATCCCTAGCCCCATCCTGGGGTGCTCCCAGCCAGGCACCCATCCCTAGCCCCATCCTGGGGTGCTCCCAGCCAGGCACCCATCCCTAGCCCCATCCTGGGGTGCTCCCAGCCAGGCACCCATCCCTAGCCCCATCCTGGGGTGCTCCCAGCCAGGCACCCATCCCTAGCCCCATCCTGGGGTGCTCCCAGCCAGGCACCCATCCCTAGCCCCATCCTGGGGTGCTCCCAGCCAGGCACCCATCCCTAGCCCCATCCTGGGGTGCTCCCAGCCAGGCACCCATCCCTAGCCCCATCCTGGGGTGCTCCCAGCCAGGCACCCATCCCTAGCCCCATGCTGGGGTGCTCCCAGCCAGGCACCCATCCCTAGCTCCATCCTGGGGTGCTCCCAGCCAGGCACCCATCCCTAGCCCCATCCTAGGGTGCTCCCAGCCAGCACTTGGCAGTGCCAACCAGAGACAGAGAGGCTCCTGAGCATCCTCCTTGTGCAGCACATCCCAGGAGGATCACAGCAGCAGGAGCCCAGCCCCAGGGAGGGGTGATGGTGCCTGCCTGGTACCCACACACCTTCCAGAGCCCTTCCTCTGCCTCTGGAAACCTTCTCCCCTTCAGCATCTTTGGGCTTGCTGCCTCCAAACCTCTTCCATCACAAAGAGAGCCACTGAGGGGTTTGGGAGCTCATCCCAGGAACAGACCTCATCCAGAGGGACCTGGGGAGAAGATAAACCTCATGTGGGTGTAGCTCCTGCTGCTCTCAGGGTTCCTCAGCCTCCAGCAGCCCCTTCCCTTCCCTTCCTGCCAGCCTCCAGCAGCCCCTTCCCTGCCTCCTCTGCTAGGGCCAGAGTTGGGAAATGTCTCCCTGGAAAGCAGCAGAGCCAGAGCCATGTGTAAGTGAGTGGGTTTAGGAGTTAAACAGAGAGAGACAAGTGTAGCAAGGCCAAAATGGTGATGGAGGATGCAGAGGAGGTGGAAGAGGAAGGAATGGGAGGAAGGGGGGGGGGAAAGTGCCTTTCCTGCCCTCAGTTCCACCAGTGCCCAGGTGTGAGCAAGGCACTCTCCACAGAAAGAGACTGCAGAGCATCTCTGTCATTAGAGAGCTTCCCCCTGCTCCCCTGCTGCCCTCTGACAGCCCCAACCTCAAATCCCACCAAGGCAAGCCTGTGGCCCCTGGCAAGCCCAACTTGAGGAGCTGAGCTTGATCTCCAGAGCACAATCCCATCCTCCCATCCCTGCTGAGCCCCAGGAGCTCCTCCCCAGCACACAGCAGTCCCTTTGGGGTGATTTGCCTTGGTTTTGGTGCCTTCAGAAGAGCTGTGGTTGGGAAGCAGAGGCTGGGTTGCTGTGACCCTGTCAGCTCCTCAGCTGTGCTGCAGAAAGCATCAGCTCCACATCTGGGGAGGCTTGGGCTTGGGCTTTTTCCCTTCTTCTCTTTTTTATAGCAGACATCTGCAGTGGGAGAAGCAGGATGGAGGAGAGAGGGATGAGAGGGAACAGCAATTCCTCTGGCAGCCAGATCCCACTGGCTCCCAGGCACCCCACATCCCACTGGCTCAGGGTCCCTGGCATCCTGAGCCCTGCAGCATCCTCCCAGGCAGAGCCAGGCTGGACTCACTGAAGCTTTGCAGCCCCTGGCTGGGGAAGCCAAGGCTCTTTCCATGCTCTTTCCATGTGCTTGAAGTCAACTAGGAGCAGGTTGAAGCTGAAGTGAATTAAGGCTTCCAGCCCCAAATAGGAAGGAGGAGAGGGGAGGGGGAGGCAGCTCTGCACCACTTTTAGCTCATCCAGTGCAACCCAACTGAGCTAAATCCAAGCACAGACAAGGCAGCAGCATCCTTCCTCCCTCCTCCTCTCCCCATTCTCACTTTGCCTCCCCCTGTGCCATCCCTGCAGACTTTGTCTCCTGCTCTTCCCCTCTCCCCATCCCTACCTCTCTCCTCGACTTCCCTCATCCCCTTGGACAAACTCCAAGGGCACTCCAAGGTGTTCAGGCAACTTGTGGTGCCCTTTGGGCCCAGGCTTAGCTGAGCAGAGCCTGGTGTGGCACGCAGGATGCTGAGCAGGCTGGAAAGCCAAAGCCTGCTCAGCATCTCAGGTCCTTACCCTTCCCAAGGGCACTCCCAAGGCTCCCTTTCTGCCTCCCCAACTCCAGAGAGAGAGAGGAGCAGGGAGACAGAGAGAGAGGAGCAGGGAGACACAGAGAGAGGAGCAGGGAGACAGAGAGAGAGAGAGAGGAGCAGGGAGACAGAGAGAGAGGAGCAGGGAGACACAGAGAGAGAGGAGCAGGGAGACAGAGAGAGAGGAGCAGGGAGACACAGAGAGAGNCATCCTGAGCCCTGCAGCATCCTCCCAGGCAGAGCCAGGCTGGACTCACTGAAGCTTTGCAGCCCCTGGCTGGGGAAGCCAAGGCTCTTTCCATGCTCTTTCCATGTGCTTGAAGTCAACTAGGAGCAGGTTGAAGCTGAAGTGAATTAAGGCTTCCAGCCCCAAATAGGAAGGAGGAGAGGGGAGGGGGAGGCAGCTCTGCACCACTTTTAGCTCATCCAGTGCAACCCAACTGAGCTAAATCCAAGCACAGACAAGGCAGCAGCATCCTTCCTCCCTCCTCCTCTCCCCATTCTCACTTTGCCTCCCCCTGTGCCATCCCTGCAGACTTTGTCTCCTGCTCTTCCCCTCTCCCCATCCCTACCTCTCTCCTCGACTTCCCTCATCCCCTTGGACAAACTCCAAGGACACTCCAAGGTGTTCAGGCAACTTGTGGTGCCCTTTGGGCCCAGGCTTAGCTGAGCAGAGCCTGGTGTGGCACGCAGGATGCTGAGCAGGCTGGAAAGCCAAAGCCTGCTCAGCATCTCAGGTCCTTACCCTTCCCAAGGGCACTCCCAAGGCTCCCTTTCTGCCTCCCCAACTCCAGAGAGAGAGAGGAGCAGGGAGACACAGAGAGAGGAGCAGGGAGACACAGAGAGAGAGAGGAGCAGGGAGACACAGAGAGAGAGGAGCAGGGAGACACAGAGAGAGAGAGGAGCAGGGAGAGAGGAGCAGATGTGCTGAGCTCCACAGGCTGGGCTGGCTTGGCCTTTGCTGCCTGCCCTGCTGTCCCCAGCAGAGCTTTGGGGAGCTCCCTGGGGCTGGGGCAGAGCAGCAGCACCTGCCCCTGCAGCACTGCAGCCCTGAGGGATGGAGCAGCAGCAGAGGAGCTGCAGCAGGCTCCCTGGGGCAGGGCTGAGAGCACAGCCTGGACCTCACTGCCCACCCCTGGCCCCTTCCCCTGCCAGCTGCAGCCTGGCTGTCCACGGGGAGGGAGCAGAAAAAAGAAGGGAAAAAAGAAGGAAAAGGCAAAGAAAAAAGGAGAGAGAGAGGGAGCAAGCAAGGCAGAGAGTGTCTGCCTACAGCCCTAAGGGCTGTCACAACAGATAAAACCTCAGCCAGCCTTGGCAGTTGGAGCTGTGCACGCTAATGCACAGCTGAGCTAAAAATACCAGCGAGGGGAAGAGCTCAGCTCAGCTCCCAGCCACACAGGGCAACAGAGCCCAGAGAGGGGCACAGCCCCTCTGCCCACCCCCCCACACACAGCTGCCTCTGTGCTCATGGGCACGGAAAGAGAGAGGGGCCAGGACATCTCTGCTCTGCAGCCAGAGA
>VWZO01004831.1:113668-130704 GCA_013396975.1 Bucco capensis
GGGGCTGGCAACAGGGGAAGGGGAGGCTGGAGCCTGTGAGGAGGAGGATGCAGGGGATGAAGGGGCAGGTGAGATGCAGAGCTCTCCCCATCCCTGGGGCTGCAGAAGCAGCAGCTGCCTGCTCATGCCCTGGGCTGGGAAGGGGCTGGTGGCTCTGTGGCCACTCTTCTGTGCCCATCTCTCCAGCCAGCTGCTCCACAGCACTCAGTAGTTGCCCTGTGTGAGGGCCAGGGACATCCTGAAGCACACACTTCAGCTCAAGCATGCACTTCAAGTCTCTTCCCTTCAGTGGAGCTGCAGATGTGCTCAGGGTTAGGCAGGGAGGAGCTGCTCTCAGCAAAGGTCACTCCTCAGGGCCTCTTGTCCCAGCCCAGGCAGAGGAGCAGGCTGTCCCCTCCTGCCAAGCCAAGCCTGGAGCTCCTGGCCATGGCATCCTCCTCCCCCCTGGCTAAGAGCAGCCCAGAGCAGGGCTGAGCTCTCCCTGGGGCTCACTGCAGCCTGCCAAGGTCTCAGTGCCATCCTGGGACCCAGCAGCAGGGGAAAGGCTCAGATGTTCTCCCTCAGCTCCCTTGTGCTCTGCATCCTTGGCCCCACAAGTGGCACAGACACAAGCATCCTGGGGTCACTTCAGCCCAAGCCCTGGAGCCCAAACTACAGAGGAAGAGCTTAGTGAAGGGATGTTTGCCCAGTGTGCTGAGGAATCTGGCACACCACAAAGAGCTTTAAGGCCAGGGCAGGACAGCATGCAGGAAGGGAAGAGCAGGTTTGGATGCCAATTACCCCACCAGTGCCTAGGGATTAGGCCAAGAAGGTTCTCCCAAGGCCTGAGCACTGCTGGCTCTGGCTGCAAAGGCCTCACCTGCAGAGGAAGAGGCAGGAAAAACTCTCCTCTGAGGCCACACAACCCAATCCCAGCTGAGCATCAGCTCCCAGCTGAGCATCAGCCACTCACTGCAACGTATCCTGCAGCACCCCAAACTCCCAACCAGCCCCAGCCTGGGCTGGAGCCTCCAGAGCCTTGCCTTGCTCCAAACTGCTCCTCAGCAGCAGTGCTGCAGGTGCTGGGCAGGCTCCCCTCAGCCACTCCTGTCCTGAGCTCCTCACACCTCTCCAGCCTCTGGAAACCCTGCACACTAATCAAATCCAAGCTCCTTCCCACCCAGGATGGGGAGTGAGTGGCAGCTGTTGCTATAGGAACATCTCCTGAGGCCTGGCACAGATGATGCTGGAAGGCAGCCTGGAGCCCAGCCCCATGGCTCTGGGGTGTCCCTTGGTGCCCACACACAGGGGCAGGGATGCTCAGAGGATGTGGGGACCAGCAGCACCACCTCCAGCTCTCCTGCCTGCCTCCTGCCCTCTGCAGCAGCACAGGAGCTTCCCTGCCCTCCTGCCTTCCCCAGCAGCTCCTGCAGCCAGGGCTCTGCCTGGGGAAAAGCAATGGCAAAAGCAGGATGGATCCCACCCAGCATGGAGCCATCACAGCTCCATGGGGAAGCATCCAGGAGGATGCTGCTGGGGCAGAAATCCACTAGAGCACTAATCCAGTGGCACATGCTCTCTGTCACCTCCTTGTCCCCACTCCAGGAAGGAAAGAAAGGAATTAACAGAGAGAGACTTGGAGTTTGGAAAGGAAAACTTCAACTACTTGAATGAAAACAATAACAAGAAAAGGAACCATACAAATAGATACAAAAGCAATCCCAAACACAAACACCCATGGCCAAGCTCACTAACCCTGGGCAGGAGGGCTCAGCAGCACATGGGAATGGCACTCAGGGGCTGCAGCTGCATGCAGGAACTCTTGGCTGGAGCTCGAAGGCAGAACAGAGAGAGTCGTGCAGCAGCAGAGCTGAGCTGCTGAGCCTCCCCAGCACTGGCAGCACTGCAGCAGCTCAGGGGCTCAGGCTGCAGGCAGGGCAGAGCCAAAGCTCTCCTGTTCTGCACTGGCTGTTCATTAGCTGGTAACTAGCTGAATGAAGCACCTGCCTTGCTTGCCTCTGAGGCTTGATGGAGGAAAGCCCAAGGGCCAAGCTTGGGGTGACAGTTTCAGGGGCTGCCCCTCAGCTCAGTGCTGAGTGTGATGTCCAGGGCATGGAACAGATGTCCTGATTCAAGCTAGGACACAAGCCTGTGGGCTGAGTGTGCTTCCTCCCCCATGGATGTAGTCCTGAGCTCTTCATAGAATCATAGAATCATAGAATGGCCAGGTTGGAAGGGACCTCAAAGATCATCTAGTTCCAACCCCCCCGCCACAAGCAGGGATGCCAAAACACTAGACCATGTTGCCCAGTGCCACATCCAGCCTGGCCTGGGAGCAGGATCCAGCTCAGAGCACAGGAGCTCCTGGCCAACCTCCTTGTCCCTTGGCCAAGGTGGCAAGGCTGTGGGAATGGTGCTGAGCAGAGATGTCTCCCTCATCTCCTCCATACACAGGCACCACGAGTCCAGGATCATGGCTGGTGGGAGGCTCATGGCCCATCAGCCTGTCCCCAGCATCCCTCAGCAGCTCTTGGTTTATTCCTCCCTGCAGCCCTCAGCTGCCTGCTCCCTCATGCAGGGAACAACTGACTCACAGCTTCCCAAGATCAGGAGAGCAGCTCTGCAGCCTGGCTGCCCAGCAATGCAACCAGAAGAGCAGCCCAGCCCAGGCCAGGCATGTGCAGCACATCCCAGGCCATGCTCCCAGCACAGCCCAGGCCATGCTCCCAGCACAGCCCAGGCCATGCTCCCAGCACAGCCCAGGCCATGCTCCCAGCACAGCACAGCCCAGGCCATGCTCCCAGAACATCCCAGGCCATGCTCCCAGAACATCCCAGGCCATGCTCCCAGCAAGTGAGGTGATCAGAAGAGGGCAAGGGGCTGGGCAGCAGCTCCTCTGGGCTGTTAGCTCTTGCAGCTGCTCAGGGTGAGCCCCAGAGCTGCTCTCCTGAGCAGGGTGAGTGATGCTGCTGAGCCCAAGGCACCCAGGGGCAGCCTCTGCCAGCAGCCAGCACAGGCCCTGAGGTGTTCTCCTGAGCTATGGGGGGAAGGCCTGGCTCTGGGAGGAAGGGGAGCAGCTGCTGCAGGCATAGCCCAGGCTGCAGAGCTCTCCATCGATCCCAGAGATGCTCTTCCCTTCTCCTGGAGCACTGCTGGCAGGAGGCAAAATCAATGCCCTCTGAGGAGGCTGCAGGGGATGGAGCCAGGGAGCAGGGAATGGGAAGGGAGAGAGGAGCACACCAAGGGAGGCAGCAGATGCTGGGGGGGTGGTCTGGCAGCACCTACAGCATTCACCTATCCCTGAGGGGTTGGGATCTTCCTCCTAGGGCAGAACAAGGCTTCCCATGGCTGTGGAGCCAGGGCACTGCCAGGCTGGGCTCTCCCCAAGCCAAGCACTGACCTGCAGCACCAATGGAGCCCCCAGAGCTGTGCAGAGGGCTCCCAATCCACAGAAACACTGATGATTTCCAAGGAATCACCTCCCTGCAGACATCCCTGGTACCCACAGGCAGGTGTGCAGGAGGAAACTCTCCAGGTGCACGGAGCTGTTGGGTAGAAATCCCCCATCCCCTTGTTTTCCATGCCAAGTGCCCTGAGGCCTGGCTCACTCTGTGGGATGGCCAAGCACCATCCTGGGCTCCCATGCTGCCCACACAGCTCTGAGAGCATCCCAGGCTTGGGACAAGCAGCTGCAGTGCCTGTGGGGCAGCAGAGCCCCTGCAGTGCTGCTGGGCAGGGATGCTGCCAAGAGACACTGCATCCCTCCAGGAGGAGAATGTTTGCTGCAGATCACACAACTCATTCAGCTCCTCAGCTTTGGACCACTGAGGCTTCCAGAGAGATGGCTCAGCCTCTCACTGTCCTTGCTGACACAAGCTGATGGAAAAGAGACCCTGGAATCTCCCCTTGGGTCAGGAGAGGCCAGGGCCATGCTGCTGGACACTGACGTGGCAGCTTGCCTAGGACACTTGGGGTTTTCCAGTGTTTTCTTCCCCACAGCCTATTAATGATTAGCCCAACTGCAAGCAGTCTGGCTGCTGAGGCTTCAGTGCCATGGGCTGGGTTTCAGCCCTGCTTCCAGAGCAAAGCTTTGTTGCTTACCACTGGAAAGCAGGCGAGCTGCAGCCTGGCCCAGGGATGCCCTGCTCCTGGGAGGATGCCTCTGTGTGAGCTGAGCCCTTGTGCTGCAGCTGAGGTGACAGAGCCCTGCCCCACATCCCACCCTCAGCAGGCCATCTCCAAACCTCCAGCTCCTCTCCTGCAGGCTGCCCTGGGGGTGAGGAGGTGATGGTTCCCTTCCAGATGGGATCTGGAGGCTAAAGGATAAGAGTTTGGGGGTCAGGAGTGGTCTCTGCTTACCAACACACAAACCCTGTCCCCTGGCATCTGCAGCATGGTGAGGGAGCAAAGGATTAGCCCAGCTGAGGTCACTCCAGGAGGTGTTTTCCAGGCTCTCCCCTTTCCAGGAACAGGGAGCTCCTTCCACATGACTGCAGCTCCCAGCTGTCCATGCCCTGCCAGCCTGGGGATGCTGCCACCTGGGAAGGGAGAGCAGGGCTCAGGGCATCCCCAGAGCCTGGAATTGGGATGGAGCAATCCCCCCAGCTCTCCACAGCCTGCTGGGGAGAAAGGCAAAGAGAGGAAGAAGGGATGCCTGAGCCCCAGCAGCCTGCTCTGGCAGGGATTGCCTGGCCCTGCCTGCCCCACACTGAGTGCCTGTGCTGGCCTGGCCTGCCTGGGGAGGCACAGCAGCACCTGCAGAGCTGCCCCAGGCTTCTCTGGCACAGCAGCACACTCATCCACAGCCTGAGAGGGGAAAAGCAGCATCCAGGCTGCTTGAGCCTGGCTGCCCCAGTGCCTGTGAGCTGCAGCCCCTCCTGAGGTGTCCATCCAGCAGTGTGCCTTGGCTCCAGGGATGCTGTGGGACCCCCGGGCTAGCAAACCCCCTCCAATCTCCTTTGAACTGCATCCCCACTTTTCCTCCTCATCCCAGGCTGCCTGCATCCCCCAGGCCAACATTCCAGGCCTTCCCTTCAGCCAGGACCACAGCAAACCCACATCAGCCTTTTCCTCCCCCTGACTCCTCCTCATCCTCTGTGTGACCAAACCTCTGGAATCAGGGCAAAGGGTCTGAGCCCCAGCCCTGCAGCAGGGGGGGGGGCACTGCCCACGAGATGCCACTGCTGTCCCAGCCCAGCTGGGACATCCAGGCCTTGGATCAGCCCTTCCTTCTGGGAATGCAGGAGGGAGCAGGCAGGGCTGGCTGGCATCTGGAGGAGCTGAGCAGGAGATGTTCAGCAGCACCAGGAGCAGAGGCTGGATCAGAGCTCCAGGCTTCCCAAGGAGCTGCCGAGGGCTGGAGAGGGAATGCTGCACATTATAAATAGCTGCCTGGCTGGCAGCACATCTGCTCAGGCTCTGCCTGCTCTGCTTTGGCTATTTTGGGGGAAAAGAGACTTGAAACTCAACTCATTATTATTGTTTGCCCAGGAGATGTGAGCGATGCCTGTTCTCTCCTTTGCCTTCTCCAAACAGAAAGCAAAAGGAGGTGAGTTTCCAGCTGCCTGTGCTCTGAAGGCTCCCTGGGAGCTGCAGGGCTCCCTGAGCATCCCAGTGGCACCTGGACCAAGGGCTGGTGGCCCTAAACAAGGCTGGCTCTGGGGTGGGGACAGCCCAGCCCTCATCTCTGCTCAGCCACCAGCTTGGGAAGCCATGGGGTGGCAGGCAGACACAGGCAGCAATGAGCCCAAGGGCAGGGATGGAGGCAAGGCACTGAGGGATGCTCCCCAAAAAGCCATGGGCTCAGCTGCACCCAGCACAGGACTAACTCATCCCCCTGCTAATGCCACCATGTCCCAGCACAGCTCCCTGCACTGGAGATGACAGAGCCCTCTGGGACTAGCCATGGAGGGCAGGATAAAGGCCACAGCCCCAGGGATGCTCCAGCATCCCTGCCACAAGGGATAGAAGAGCTGTGGGGCACTGCCAGGGCAAGCAGAGGAGGATGGTGACAAGGTGTCCAAAGGTCTGGCAGCATCAGAGCAGCCCCAGGGTGCTGAGTGTGGCCCAAGTGCTCCTGGAGTGGCTCATCCAGCAGTGGCACCATGGGCCTTGCTGGCCAAGCCCCAAGCCCTGCCCCTGCTCAGCCTTCAAAGGGCTCTGTGCCTCTGCAGCTCCTCCAGCTCCCCCTCCCCTCCCTCCCATTGTTGGGTTTTGTCTGTCTGAGCACCAGAAGAAGGTTGCTTGGGTGGTTTCCCCACCCCTCTTCCCCAGGAAGCGTTGGTGTGAGGATGGAGCACGGGACAGAGGGATGGAGAGCAGGGAAGCAGCTGTGCTAGCCACAGGGCTGGGCTGGGGGCTCTGGGGAGGAGAAGGGGAAGGGCAGGGGAGGGGGGAGGTGGCTGTGGTGCTAACCATTCACAAATAAATATTTATGGGGGAGAGTTTTCCAGCCTTGCTTTGCATGGCTGTGATAAATTATTCATCCGGCTCTTTCTCCGTGCCCACCTCTGCTGGGAGGGAGCTGGGAAGGGAATGGGGAGGATGCAGGTGGGTGAAGGGGGTCACAGCTGACCAGGGAGACCCTCTAGAGCATCCCCAGGGACAGGAGGGAGCAAGGGTTGTGGAGGGAAGCAGGGACACCAGCAGAGGGGGAAGGCTTGGGAGCAGTTGGTGTTGGGAACAGGCACCCACAGGTGCCATGGGGACTCAGGCACCTGGCTGCTCCTGCACTGCCCAGGGCTTTGGCACACAGCTCTCTGGGCCTTGCAGCTGCCCAGGGCTTTGTTTTGGCAAGCAGCAGTGCCCAGCAGGCTGCCTGATGGCCTGCAGTGTCCTGAGGAGAGCTAGGGATGGGGAGAGCCCTGCAAGCAGCCTGCTCCCCTGCTCCTGCACATTCCTGCCTCTCCAGGAGTGCTGCTCCCCTGCTCCTGCACATTCCTGCCTCTCCAGGGCTGCTGCTCCCCTGCTCCTGCACATTCCTGCCTCTCCAGGGCTGCTGCTCCCCTGCTCCTGCACATTCCTGCCTCTCCAGGGCTGCTGCTGCTCCCCCCCAGGCTAGGCACACACATGCAGGCAGTGGTGCAGCTCCCATCCTGCCTGCCCACACTGCTCAGCTCCCAGGGCCAGCCCAAGAGCTGAGCTGATGGAGCCCAGCAGGGGAAGCAGTGCCAGGAGCCATCCTCCCCTTCCCTTTTGCCCCTGCACACTGGCAGGGACACAGCACAGCCTCTGCAGAGCCTTGGGCAGCAGCTCTCAGGCTACCCCCAGACCCACTCTTGGCTCTTGGAACTGCAGCAAAGCACTTGCTTTGTTGCCTCTTGCACATCCTGTGCTCTGACTGCATCTGCCAGCACCTCCAGCAGCACAGAAGGGTTCAAAGCATCCACCAGGCACAAAGGGAAGGGTTGGGCAGGAGAGCCTTGCCCTGGCTCTTCCCAAGCTCACTGCAGTTGCATTTGCCAGAAGAGAGACACAAAGCAGGATAGAGAAGCAAGGAGCCTGGCTGAGCAAGCCTTGCCTAGCTTGAGGCTTGCAGCATAGGAAAGGGGAGGTAAGAGGGATGGAGAGGATGAGAAATGATCTCCTGGGTCACCCCAGCATCCCCTCAGCTCCTGCCAGAGCTCATCTGCCCTGAGCCTGCAGCAGCTCTCTGGCAGCTCCTGCAGAGCTGCAGCCCCAGCATGGCACAGCACCCATCCAGCCTCAAGCTGCCTGAGCTCAGGCTCAGCATTGCCTGTCCTGCCCAGGCTGGGACACACAGCATCCTTGGCTCCTCTCCTGGCTGCAGCAGCCACTGAGCCACTGCTGAAAGCTCTCATCCCATTCCACCCTCAGCCCCAGACCTTGTCATGGACACTGCAACACAAACACAGCTTTGTGGCAGGGAGAGAGGAGAGAATAACAAAGAGGCTGCTCTGGATCACAGGCAGACACCAGGAAAACCAATGGAAAGGCAGCCAAGGAGCAGCCTGGAGCAGCAAGAGAAAGCTGAAGTGCCACTAGCCAAGGGGAGAGGCTGGAGACACAGAGCAGCAGGGAGGAGAAGTGATGGCAGCAGGGTGACAGTGGCATGGTGCAGAGCTCCAGCACAAAACAGGCCCAGGCTTCCCAGCCAGGCTGCTGTGGCAGTGTCCCAAAGGGGCTCTGGGACTTGGCTGGGAGCAGGATGAGGAGCTAGCTGGCCTTGCTCTTGCTGGCACCATCATGGCCTCAAGTTGCAGCAGGGGAGGTTTAGATTAGATATCAGGAGGAATTTCTTCCCTGCAAGGCTTGTTCAGGCTTGTCCCAGGCTGCCCAGGTTGGTGCTGGAGTGCCCATCCCTGCAGGGCTTTGGGATGCTCTCCTTAGGGCCATGGATTAGTGTCCTGGCTCTCCTTAGGGCCATGGATTAGTGTCCTGGGGCTGCTAGGTGTGCTTGGACTCGCTGAGCTTGGAGCTCTGTGCCAGCCTTGGTGCTGCTGTGAGGCTGTGCCTGGCAGCTAAGGTGCCAGCTCACTGCTGAGCTCCTGGCAAGGTGCAGAGAGGTGAGAGACAGGCAGCCTGCTGCACGATGCTGCTGCTGACCACACGTGCCAGGAGCACTGGCAAGGAGCAGGCAAGCTCATCTGAGAAGGGAGAGGAACAACACTCTGGCCACAGAGCTGGGGAGCAGAAAACAAAGGAGAGACTGCAGCAGGCATCTGCTCCAGAGCCCCAGGACTGCAGGAGAGAGAGCAAGAACAAAAAGATTCCTGAAGCAGCTATCAAAGAGCTTGCAAACACAGGATCCTTGTACTCAGGGGGCACTTGAACCACCCAGACATCTGCTGGGCCACAAGCACATCAAACCCCAGCAGCCACAACAGCTTCTGCTGTGTGGGGAGGACAATCCAGAGAGGAAGGAAGCAGAAAGGCTCCACGAATGTAGTCACCAAGCAAAAGGCACTAGGGAAAGGCAAGCCTGGCAGGGAAAGCTTGCAGGCTGTGCTCAGCAGCCACACAAAGGCAGCAGAGCCAGGCCATGGCAGCACCAGGGCACCTAAGGGACAGGCAGGAGCAGCTGAGCTGCATGTGAGCCCTCCAGCAGCATGGCTGTGGATAAGGGATGGGAAGAAGAGCTCTTTGCTGTGAGCTGCCCCTGAGCTCCAGCAGTGCCAAGGGCAGAGGCAGCAGCAGGCAGCCCTAGGAGCTCATCTCCTGAGCAGCCAAGCCTTTCCATGCCTTTCCATGCACATCACCTCCTGAACATCACCTGCCAGCTCTGTGCCAAAGCACAGACAAGGTCAGGGTTTCCCAAGCATCCTGGCTCCAGAGCCATGGGCAAACTGCTGCCTGGAGAGAGCTTGCACAACACCAAGCACTGAAGACACACACACAACACTCTGGCAAAAGCTGGAGATGCACAAAGGAAGCAGCTCTGAGCAGCCTGCACTGCAGCAGAGGGTTCCCCAGCCCTTTGGCTTGCAGAAAGGAAAGCAAGGAACACATCAGAGAGCTTTCATCCACCAAGTCCTGGAGCAGTGTGGACAAGCTTTGCCTCCAGCCATGCTTGCTGTGCTCCATGCAGAGCCCCAGGCAGCAGGAGGCTGGGCCACATCCCTCCCACCACACTCTGCATCCCCATCAGCTCTGCACTGGGCTCCAAAACCAGCCCTCTGCTTTTAAAGGTGCTTTGTGTTCAAGGATTAAAATAGCAAACAGCCAGAGGTGCCCAGAACACACCTGCAAGTGTGGCCCTTTGGCCTTGAAAGGACCTAAGTTGTGCTGGAGCAGCAGGAGCCTCTGCAGATCAGCTGTGTGAGGAAGGGACATGCCATCCCCTGCTCCCTACAGCAAGGGCAAGCACCTCCTCAGCCTGCAGCTACCTGCAGCAGATGTGCAACTTGAGAGCCCAACTCAAAGCAGAGCCAGCACCTGGAGAACTTCCCCTACCCTTGGCCATGTCTCCAAAGCTGGCTCCCAGCTTGTGGCCTCAGCTGGAGCAGGCAGTTTCCCATTTCCCTTACAGGAATGGATCTCTGGATCAGGGGTGTCAGTGCTGAAGTGCCCTGGAAAAAACCTGAGCTCTTCCCCAAGGGAGGAGAAGGCAGAGGCAGCAGGCCCAGGGCATCTTGCTCTTGATTCCTTCCAGCAAGCAGCCAGCATTGCTTTCCAGGCCTGAAACCCTGACTCCAGCTAGGACACGTGCCTATTTATCAGGAGAGGAGCTGAATATTCCTGCTATCAGAAGATTATTGCCAGCACTTGGATTTTCCCCTAACCTCCAGCTAAAATCCTCAGAGCTGCTGCTCTGGAAATGGAGCAGCATATGAAATATGCTCCAAGTTACCCCCCTCCCCTTTTTCTCTCCCAATAAACAAGTTTTACATAGATTTAACCCTCCTCCCTCTGCCTTCCCAACTCCTCCACCCTCCCCAGCTAAGCAAGGAGGCAGAATCCCTCATTGCCTTCTCTCCTTGCCTCGCACCTCCATCTATCAGAGCAGAGCAGGAGCTGGGCAAGCACTAAATGGGAATGTGCTGCTCCTGCCTGTGCAAACCCACACAGAGAGAGGGAGAGAGGACAGGAGAGGCTGCATTTGCATACATATTAAAGGAGAAGCAGTAAAAAAAGGCAGACGTGCAAACCATTTGGCCATGGCAATGAGCCCTGCAAGGGAATCAGGGCTGCTGAGCTCTTAAAGGGAACAAGCTGGCAAAGCAACATCCTGACACAGCATCACCTTCTGCCTTCAGCCCTGCAGACACCTTGGGGTGCTGCAAGCCACCAAAGCACAAAGGTCCTGCAGGGAGAAGCCTCAGGATGCATCCACAGCTGATGCTTTGCACCATATCCTCCCAACTTCTCCCTGCAATTATCCCTTTGGCAAAGGCAAGAGCTTGCCAGGCTGGGCTGTCCAGCTCTGAAGGTCCCAAGGCTCCAGACAGACCTACCTGCCATCCAAGGGTCAGGCACACCTCCTGAGCCAACCTCCACACTCAGCAGGCCTGGGTCCCTCTGATCCGTGGGGAATGCTGTCTGGAGCCTCCCTTCTCCAGCTATCTCCTGCTGTGGCCACATCTAAGCTAACCTAAGCACCTGCTTCTCCCTGCCTGGCTCATCCTGCCCTGCAGGGCACAAGGGGAGCGATGCCACCAGCACCTGCCTGGCTTGCCCCAGACCTTGCTCACTGACTGCCAGGAGCATCACTTCTTCCAGTCCACCAAGCCTGGGGTACTGAGGCAGCATTTACTGTCTCCTGCTTCTTGTTTGCTTCCAAAGCAGAGAGCCCAGGGCTGGGAAGGCTTCCCAGGAGCCTTGCAGTGTGGCTTCTCTGGTGTCTCATAAAGCTTGAGCTCCCATGCAGCTATCAGGGGCCTGGCTCCCTCCTCCTTGCCCACCCACTCATTTTCACAAGCCCTGCAGGAGCCAGAGAGAGAGCTGTGTCCTTCAGCCAAAGCTAAGTGCAACTCCTCAGTGCTGAGGAGCAGGAGGAGGTGGGAGCACATGGAGAGACACAGGCACAGGCTGGAGCTCCATGAGCAGATTGCAGGGGCAGCATGCAGCAGCTGAGCTTGAGCCCTGCCCAGGCCCATCCTCTGCCTCAGGGCATCTGCAGGCACAAAGCTTCAGGCAGGGTTGCTTCATCAGCACACAGCATCCTGCACTCCAACAGCCAGAGACCCTTCAGAAGCATCTTGGGCTGTTGGCTTGGTCCTGGTGGAGTGTTGCCCCTGCCAAGGAGCAGTGCTGAGGGTCTCAGAGAGGCAGCTTGGGGATTTTCCACCCAGGAACCAGCCCTTTGCCTTCAGAGAAAGATGAGGGCAGTGGAGTTCAGCTGAGTCCCTGTGGTTGAGCAAGGCTGAACTCACCAGTGCTTGTGTGGATGTTAGCATCATATCAAAGGAGATTAATTTGGTAATTGCCTGTGCAGAGAAAGGAAAGAAACAAACCACAATCAACTCTCTTGCCACTGGCATCATCCAAACCACCTCCCCTGGTTAAATCTATTTCCTTTTTTCACCTAATTTGAGTTAATAAGGGAGTGATGCTGCAGCCACCATCCAAAAACACCTCAGACATCTTTATCCCTTTCTGACCCATCTTGTTTTGGCAGCCTGCAGCAGCCCAGGGCCCAGGACTTTCTCTGACACTTTGGGATGGTTTCAAAGAGCAAAGAACAAGAGAAATTCCTTTGCTGAGGAACTTGTCCCCAGGCTCCCCAGCGAGTGCCACCTCCTCCCCCAGGCCCCACGGCCCAGACTCAGCCCTGGCACCCTCTCCCCACCAAGGGCCCCAAAGGACATTTGCTCCTTTATCTGAGACTACAGAATTAGCAGCAGAGCACAGCCTTGGCCTGCAGGCCAGAGCCTGCTGCAGCAGATCAAAGGCAGAGCTCAGCCCCTCAGTGACAGCAGAGTGCTGCCAGAGCAAGGCAAAGGCAGCAGCAAGCTCTGCCCTGGGCAGGACAACCTCCCTGCAAGCTCCAGAGCAAAAACCTCCCTCCTGCCCTTTGCCTGCATGAGGCAAGCCCCATGGCCAGCAGCAGCTATTCCTCTGCAGATGCATCCCTGCATCCCTGCCCAAGGAGCTAAGAGCCCAGGCCTGGCTCTGCTGCAGCATCCCTCCCAGAGACACCAAGTTCCCCCTGGGAGATCTCTCTCTTTGTTTGCTTTGCCCAGATGTGTGAGGGACAAACATTCCAGCTGCAGAGACAACTCCAGGCAGCCTGCATCTCCCCACAAGACTTCTCCCTAGGTCTCAGCTTGGACACTAGTGCTGCACTTTCCCAGCTCTCCTGCCTGTGTCTGCACTAAACCTCCTCCCCTGCCCCAGGAAAACCAAAGAGCCTTCCCTAAACACAGCTCCCTGCCAGCTGGGAGCAGCCAAAGCCCTTTGCCACCTTCCCACCCCCAGCCCATGGCACAGGGAGCACAGAGGAGCTACAGGACCCTGGCTCAGCACAAGGACATGCCCAGAGATGTTCCCTCTGCCACAGCCTCTTGGGCAAGAGTCTTGTTGGAGCTCAGGCTCCTGCTGTCCAGCTCGAGCCTTTCCCAAGCCCTGTCCCAGCCCTGGCTTTGCTCTGGCAGCAGCTCCCTCCCCAGCCCCATCGCTGCTGGCTGCAGGAGGCAGCCAGGCCATGCTGGGGAGGCTCCCAGAGCTCCAGCAGCCGGGGCTGGGTGCTCTGCATTGCACACATACCAGCAAACCTCAGCCCAGGCAGCCCAGCAAGGGGAACAGCAGCAGCTCCCAGAGCAGCCAGGAAGCATTAACCCCTTCCCCACTGCAGCCAAGAGGCTCCTCCAGAGCCTGGAGCCAGCAGGAGAGAGGAATCCAGCCTCAGGAATCCAGCCCAAGCTGCACCACTGCCTCCCTAACAAAATCCCAGCAGTAAATTCCCTAACAAAAGCCCTGGGAGCCCTGCTCTCCTCTTGCCATGGCCTGAGGGGGAGGCAGGGGACAGCCTGAGGGGGAGGCAGGGGTGATCCATGGGTGATCCCAGCAGCCACAGGTGATCCCAGCAGCCAGGGGTGATCCCAACACCCATGGATGATCCCAGAAGCCATGGGTGATCCCAGAAGCCACGGGTGATCCCAGAAGCCACGGGTGATCCCAGCAGCCAGGGGTGATCCCAGCAGCCATGGGTGATGCCAGCTGCTAGCACAGCCNCAGGGCAGGAGGAGGTGGCACATCATCCCCAGAGAAGATCCCAGCACAGCAACCAGGAATTCCTTCAGCACAACTGAAGCCACCCTGCTTGGTCTGAGCACTCTCCAGACACAGTTACAACAGCTTAAAAACCACATGTATGGATCCACCACGACAGCAAACACTTGCCCTGGGTTGCTGGAGGCTTGTTTGTCTCCTGAAGTGCTAGCAAGAGCCCCAAAGTCCTTGCCTGGAAGCAGGAGTGAGCTGGTGGCTGTCAGGCAGCCCTGGGGTCAGAGCTGGCATCTCCAGCCCCAGGAGCATCAGAGCAGGTCCAGCAGGACTAACCACATAGCTCAGACCAGGGGAAGGCAGATTGGCAACCTCAGAAAGAGCTCACCCAGCCCAAAGCCTCTGTGCAAGGAGCTGCCTCCCTTCAGAAGCTGCTCCCAGGACCTTCTTCTCCAAGGAGGAGTTGGTATTTTTAATCAAACAGCAATAGGCCCTCGGTAATAAAGGAATAATCAAAGGGCCACAGAAATCTCCACACCAACTTTCCCCCCCCTCTTAATTCCAAAGGAAAGCATTTGTTTAGAAGCAGCAAGTGTTCCCCTGCAGAGCAGGCACTCAGGAATTGCAGCATGAGGAGAGAAAAACAGGGCTGGAGAGCAAAAAATAACCTGCAAGTCTTGTAAAGAACCATGGAGCTGAGTCATCTCTCCCAAAGTCCAGGAGGAGAGATCCCAGAGACAGAGCCCACAGCAAAGGCTAAGGTGCATAGCTAGAAGGGGAGGGGAGAGACAAAAACAAACATAAAAATAGCACAAATTCCTTCAGAGAGGATTGGGGACAAAAGAGGAAAGCTAGGGACACTCAGCCCCTTCCAGCAGCAGAGCTCAGAGCTTCCAAGCTCTGGCATGGCTGGAAAACCAAGAGCCAAGTGTGCAGATGAGTGTTCCTCTAAGAAAGAGTCAAGGGACAATAAAGACACCTTGTGCCCAGCTGGAATCAGCCTGGGCATCCCCAGGAAGCAGAGGGCAGGAGGAGCCCAGCCCTGAGCTCTGCTGTGCTCACATGGCTCCAGTGCCACCAGCACAGAGCCATCCCTCTGCATCTGCCCACACCTCAGAGCTTCACTGGCAGGGAGTCTGGAAGCACTTCTCCTCATTCCTCTGCTTCATTTCCACCAGAATAAAGATGTGGCTTTGTGTCACAGCTGGGAGGACAGAGCATGAGAGCAGACCTAGTGCTTGCTGCCTCAGCCCCAGCACTCCAGGCTCTGCCAGGCTTCTCAGGGCATGCTGGTGGCAGCTGGGCCTAGGACTGCTCCAGCTAGAGCTCCAATGTCACCAACCAACCCCCCAAATCCCACAGTCCAGGCCAAGAGCCCTGGCCACCCTGAGATTGCTGCCCTGGGTCTCCTCTTAGCCTTCCTGCTCTGGACTGTGTCTGAGGAGCTCAGAGAACAGAATGCAGCCTTTGATGCCACTGGCACTCCCTCCATCAGCTGCTTTGAGGATTAGGGCCAGAGCCTGGAAGTGGATTCAGGAGCTGATGGGGAGCCAGTGGAGCAGCTTGGGCTCCCAGTGGCCTTGCTCTTTGGCCCCACATCACTATATCATCATATCACATCACCACATCACCTCACCACATCACCTCACCACCTCACCACATCACCACATCACCTCACCACCTCACCTCACCACACCACCACCTCACCTCACCACATCACCACATCAATCACCACATCACCTCACCACATCACCACATCAATCACCACATCACCACCTCACCTCACCACATCACCTCAACACAGCTAGCAAAGAAGATGGAAAACTTGGGATTCTCCAAACCACTCCACAGTTGAAGGCAGGATGGTGACAGCAGAAGGCAAGGTGTCACCTTGGGCTTCAAAGCCTCCTGTTTCCCAGCCTGCTTCCCTCTCCATCCTCAGCTTGACTCAGGAGCTCACACCTGCATCCCACAGCAGCTCCAGAGGTTGTGCCAGCTGGGAATGAGAACAATGCCCTTGGCATTTCCATCTCCCCTGCTGATGGGAAGACTTCTCCTCCCATCAGCAGGCATCCCTGGACTGCTCCTGCCTTACAGTGCAGCAGCAAGAGCAAGGTGTCCTAGGGAAAGCAGGGAGCATGGAGCCCAAGAGCCTCAGGAGCACTGACAGGAGCCCAGGGTGGGAGCACACAGGCTTTGGTTCAGCAGAGCAGCTCTGCTAGGCCCTGCCCAGCCACACACATGCCAAAGGGACCTTGCTGGCTCTAATCCACACAGCCTCAGGCCTGAGGAGTGCTGCAGAGCTCTGCACACACAGCTCAGGCAACTCCTCCATCCTCATGCCCTCCCAGCTGGAGCCATGGGGCAGCACAGCTGGATTGCAGCTGCACCCACAGCAGCCAGCCCTGCAGCATCCCCTGGGACAGGGCCCTCTGCCAGCTCCAAGGATGCTGAGGATGCTCCTGGAGCACGAGGCAGATCCACAGTGTCCCAGTGCTTCCCAAGCCCTCCTTGCCCCAGCAGCCAGGCTCTGGGGCAGCAGGGTCCCTCTGTGGCCCGAGGTGACACCCTCACAGCCACTCTGCTCATCTGAGCTCAGTGCCTGCAGTCCTGCCTCAGTTTTCCAGCCGATCCAGGCCTGGAAGGTGACAGCATAACCTTGCCTGGCTGCCTGGCTCCTCACTCCATGCAAATGCCTGCCTCCAGCCTGGTAATTGCATGCACTTGCAGGAGCCAATCCCCAGCAGCCTGACAGATACTGATCTGCCCGTTTTATTTTTAGCTCTGTGCTTCCCCCTCTAGATGCAAAAAAAAAACTCTGTTTGTTCCATCTCTTGCTGCATTCTCCTTTTTTCTCCCCAGCTCAGCAGGCAGCTCCTGGCTGGCTGGGGCTGGAGCAGGGAGCAGCATGGGCCCCAGGCCACTGGCATTGTGCTGGAGTCCTGCCTGGCTCCCCAGCACCCTGCAGGTGGGCATCTGGCTCCTCTGGGACCACCCAGGGCATGTGGCTCCTCTGCTCCAACGGCAAAGTCCAGCCAGACACGGGGAGCTGGGCAGCCCTTGGCAGGGATGCTGGATGCTGTCTCCTGGGGACATCTCCCACACATCCATCCCAGCCAAGAGAAAAGGAGCCCAAATCTGGCCAAACCCAGCCACAAGCTAGTGGCTCTGCAAGCCCAGGCTGTGCTGTCTCTCAGGGGTGGGTCCCCCAAAAACCAGGAGTGGGGCCAGGCCAGGCACACACAGACAAAGCTTGGCTGCTGCTTGCAACCCCGAAAAAGGAGACGTGTGACACTGAGTGTGTCTGGGGCCACTGAGGCCAGCGAGCTCTCCTCCTCCAGCAGCTGCTCTGCTGCCTTCAGGCAGGAGGCAAGGGGTGCAGGGCAACAGAAATGAGTGTTCTCCAGAGCTTTGTCCTCATGGGGCAGCCCAGC